>JAGDYQ010000046.1:1504290-1532836 GCA_021962125.1 Bulinus truncatus | reverse complement strand
CCAATCTAGCAAAAACACTTACATATTCTAAATCAGCATAGTTGACTTTGTATAAAATGATTCAAATATCACTGGCAATGAATTCACTGTTTACCAGTGTTATTAATTTGATTTTATTATTTTTACATAATTATTTATAGTATTTGTATTTTATATTATATGGCTTAAATGATAATTTTTTTTCAGTAATTTATTGAGTAATTAAAAAGTGATGCCTGTTTTAATGCACCCATCTTTAGGGGTCTCAATTTTTTTTATTTAATAGGTCTTCAAAGGTTGAAGTATAGCCACAACTCTCAGTCTTAAAGTGTTGATTGAAATGTGCAAAAGCCAGCCAAATGACAGTATTTCACAAGTATAGGATAGACATCCTGCCTGATTATAAAGTTGAATTAGCATTACATTCAGTAAATATTAATTAATTAAAATAAAGCTTTAACAATACAGAAAAAGAATTGTCTCTTATTGTGCACTTGATGAATAAGTTTGATGTGTGCAATTGCTAATGTTTTATTTGTGTAAGCATAACTGTAAAACACTGTGTGTCTAATAAATAATACAAATTCAGTCACAACAGTAAAAAAAAAACACTTCACATATTACAGCTATTAGATATTTATTAGCAATTATCTTGTTAACATACTACACATAATCAATTCTTAACAAATCCAGTAAGAAAATCTCAATCTTTGATGGACATAACAGCAAATGAATGGAATTCTTGGACTTTTGAAACTTTCTTTAAAATGCATACCAGGAAGACAAAATGATGACTTAACTAGAAAGAGAAAAAAAAAAGTTGTTTATAAAAATATCAATGTAAAAAAAAAAAAAAAACGAACACGGGCTCATTTCATCAGTTTCAGTATTGTTATTACAATCCCCTGATGGCTTTGCTTCCACAAAATATGTCAGATGCTTACATAAAGCTGGGTGAACTTTGCTCCAGTAGTGCAACTAGGGGGCGGCATTTGCCCCCTCCGAAATAAAAAAAACTAAAAGATTAGACCAAAATTTGTTTAAAATAAAATACAAATATATAAAAAATGTGATTTTTTAATACAAGAGATTCCCCCCCCCCCCTGAAAGTTTGGTCTAGTTGCGCCTCTGCTTTGCTCTACACTGTACTACCACCTGCCCAACTCCTCCTAAACAGAACGAACATGCTGGATTTTATCTTTAATTTTAACAATAAAAATGTGATAACATTATAATTAATTGAATAACTTTATATTTCATTTGTTTTAAAATAAATCACACTAATTTGTGACTAATCATTGGTCATCAAATTTTATGGTTTTTACTGGTGCTTTAGATTACAAAGAATATTCGTAAAAAAATTCAACACTGTATTCAATAAATATTTTTATACAAATCAGTTACCAAAAAAAAAAAGACATTGAATCGTAAAGGTTGATCGTTCTTGACACCATAGTCATTTGGCAGAAATGAAGCTTTTGAGCTTTGCACCAGTAACAAAGTATGTCTAGAAAAAAGAATGTAATCAACAAGAATTAGTTTTAGTAAATATCAGCATATTTATGATTTTATACTAAAGGTTTATAATTAACGCCATAGCTCAAAGCCATTACTGATCTATAATTCTGACTATTGGGAATCCAAGCAAAAACAAATTGCCTGTAAATATGGTTCTATTGCTTTTAATTTAGCTAATATTATATTACATTAAATTATTTATCTGTATACAGAGACCAATGTAATTTTCTGTTTCTAACAAATTTTATTACAATGCATAATTAGTTAAATTTCATGTACTGGTACATAATTAATGACAAACACAAGTTAGATCCCTTCTAGTTCCAACACACTGAGCAAATTCCATGTCAACTAAATCAGCTTTATACAATCTTGAAGTTCCCTTAAGCCCCCAAGGGCTCATTGGGGCAGATGAAATGTTTCAGTAACCTTGGCATATAAAGGGATTGTGTGGTTAGCACAATGCCCAGCCGCCTTTACTCCCCCAACTTAAAGTCAGGTACCAATATAAAGCTAGGTGGACTTGGGGACTTTCACCTGAAAATCCAAAGGTCTCAGTGAGATTCGAACCCGGGACCCTCTGGTCAACAGTCAAGCATTCTACACCACTCTACCACCCATCCCCATTTATACAATCTTGACTTACTTGAACTTCTTGCGAAGCAAAGGACATCTGCAACCACTCTCTAGAGCACTCTGTTTTGGGGGGCCTTTTTCAATTCCCTCCATGTCTGTTTGCAGCTTTTCATCTCCTGCTCGCAAGACCTTCTCCAAGTGGTCTTTAGGCGGTCGATTTTTCTCTGGCCTTGGGGGTTCCACTGCAGGCTTCCTTATACACTCTGCATGTTCAGATTTTGCACACTTCAGTCAAGGCATTAGTTTGTGTTCCTAAGATGCCTAAGTAAAATAGAAAAAAAATTGTTCATTGATCAAATAAAGAGTATTTGTACCAATTTTATTTTTTTCTTAATGCATTGTAAAAATAATTATCTTTTTTCTCCATGTAGCAAAAAAAAGCTTTTTCTCAGCAATAAAATTATCATTTATTTATAATAATAAAGACATTTTTCTAACAAAAAAGTTTAACTATTGATAAAAAAAATAATTTTCACAGCTTTTATTATTTATGCTTAGGTTTAAGTTAAGCCTTGCTTTAACACTTAGACTTTGTGCTCAGCCTTATATGATCCTTATTACTATTTACTAAATGACCTTATAAGTTATGATGACTGCAGTATTAAATGATGCAACAACAATTTAGCTAATTTAAACTACTATATCATAGCTTTTTTTTATAAATATCATGACATTTAAGTTATAACCACATGAAACAACGTTCACGTTCTTAGCCTTGGCTTGGCCGAAAATACAGCCCTACTGAGTCATAGTGTCATGGCGAACATGACGGATAAATAATTAAGCTAATTTAACTTGTATTAATGTCAGAACTTATCACTGTTATAATTATATTTTTTGTTTGAATAATGGGCCATTTCGTGAAATTTCTTTTTTTACAATCACACAGCAGAACGTTGCGTACACATTACAAACAAACTTGCCATGACAATGTTATGTTACACCATGCATTTATTTTGATATTTAGGAATTTTCAAGACAATTTTAGAAAACTATACATTAATTTAGTTATTGTGTTTCTAGTTATAGAAAATAAAACGTATTCTTACCTAAAAAAGAGGCCATTTTATGAAATAAACTGTTTAAAATGTTGCCTTCTCCTCTATACAATCACTATTGCTAGAAAACTCTTGTACCAAGGCTAATTGAGAAATTGTGCAGCAGGCTACAACTTAACGAAAGAGAAATCATTTTTGGATTCCGTGATTATCTTACGGAAAGAACATATTCTGAAAGAATTCTTCCTCTGATACATGCTCTTAATACAATTTCCATTTCTTCGAGCGAGTGTGAAAGGGGATTCTCACAAATGAATTTGATAATCACCCCAACGAGAGCTTCGCTTATGACAAAAACAGTCTCGGCACTTTTATTCATCAGATTGGTCGGCCCCCCACTAACATATTTTGATCCTACAAAGTACGTAGACTCTTGGCTGCTTCGAGGCAGACATTCAGCTCTAGACTCACAAAGCAAGAAAAGAAACCGAGATGATTTTTCAGATGAAAACATGAGAAAACTCTGGAAGTTGTTTTAAAGCCTAATACGGTACCAGTATCATAATACAGTAGAATACATTTTTCCACATAAACTATATAGTCAGGTCGGTTTTTATTATAAATAAACTCTTTGAGTCTCTAATTTTCTTATAAAAACGTTTATTTCTTTAAATATCCATTACAATAAAATTTGTGTTCAGTGGAAAATTCAATTATAGACTATTATAGTATTTTCTGACATAAGTTAAAAAACAGATGTGAAATGAGTTCCCAAACATTTTTCGCTAGAAAAAAAAGCACTGCATAAAAATGACCGGATACAAACAATCTGAAGTGTGAAGTTTTATCTGGACCAGTCGTGGATCTATTGTCAAATAAACATTTGTTGTTTACCACAAGGCGAATGATATCTGTCAGCATGTACTTAGGGTCAAACGAGGCCCATACTTCGTAAGGTAAAACACCCAACATGAACATTCATTTTACTTTCACAGAAAAGGATTTACAGTATCTTTTTTTATTTAATGCAATGTAATGTAGGCCTACTATTTTTGCATCGCTATAATGCAGGTTAACACAATCGGCCTTATACGTGCGCGGTTGCTTACGGCGAGAGTCTTAGCGGGGTTTAGAAGAGTGTCTTTATTAGGGCCTAGGACGAGTGTCACAAGAGAGGTCTTGGGTGAGAATCATTTGAGGGGCCTAGAGAAGTGTGAGAGGCGGGACCCCTGGCCATAAAAGTTGGATATTTGTGCGAAACACTTAATAAAATTTCTGTTTCTATCGATTTATGTTTTTATTAGTACCTTATGATGGACACCCTTTTACTTTTTGTAATCGAAGCACCAGTAACTTGAGTTATCTCGTTTCTTACGCACGATCATATTACTTCGGCACGATCATATTACTTCGGCACGATCAAATTACTTCGGGACGATCATATTACTTCGGCACGATCATATTACTTCGGCACGATCATATTACTTCGGCACGACCATATTACTTCGGCACGATCATATTACTTCGGCACGATCATATTACTTAGGGACGGACAGCATTTTGTCTGAGTTGAAAAAATACAGATCAAAGTTTCTCATAAGACAACACCTAATGGGAAAAGACTAAACGGCAGACAATGACGCAGATCAATGTGTCGAGAAAGACTTTTTAAGCCACGGGAGTAAGTGGAGGTAGAGGATCGTGGATAGGGAAAAATGGTAAGGGGTGGTATGGCAGGCCAGAGCCTTACATGGGCTATAGAGACAAAGAAAGAAGAGGAAGTTGCTTTTTCTCAGATGATTTAATCAGTACCGCAATGAACTGTAGAAACAAAATCGTTACCTGGGCTTTTTTAACATATTAGCTAGTTAATTACTTTAAAAAACATATTAGCTAGTTAATTACTTTAAAAAACATATTAGCTAGTTAATTCCTTTAAAAAACATATTAGCTAGTTAATTACTTTAAAAAACATATTAGCTAATTAATTACTTTAAAAAACATATTAGCTAGTTAATTACTTTAAAAAACATATTAGCTAGTTAATTACTTTAAAAAACATATTAGCCAGTTAATTACTTTAAAAAACATATTAGCTAGTTAATTACTTTAAAAAACATATTAGCCAGTTAATTACTTTAAAAAACATATTAGCTAGTTAATTACTTTAAAAAACATATTAGCCAGTTAATTACTTTAAAAAACATATTAGCTAGTTAATTACTTTAAAAAACATATTAGCTAGTTAATTACTTTAAAAAACATATTAGCTAGTTAATTAATTTAAAAAACATATTAGCTAGTTAATTACTTTAAAAAACATATTAGCCAGTTAATTACTTTAAAAAACATATTAGCTAGTTAATTACTTTAAAAAACATATTAGCCAGTTAATTACTTTAAAAAACATATTAGCCAGTTAATTACTTTAAAAAACATATTAGCTAGTTAATTACTTTAAAAAACATATTAGCTAGTTAATTACTTTAAAAAACATATTAGCTAGTTAATTACTTTAAAAAACATATTAGCTAGTTAATTACTTTAAAAAACATATTAGCCAGTTAATTACTTTAAAAAACATATTAGCGAGTTAATTACTTTAAAAAACATATTAGCCAGTTAATTACTTTAAAAAACATATTAGCTAGTTAATTACTTTAAAAAACATATTAGCTAGTTAATTACTTTAAAAAACATATTAGCTAGTTAATTACTTTAAAAAACATATTAGCTAGTTAATTACTTTAAAAAACATATTAGCTAGTTAATTACTTTAAAAAACATGTTTAGTCAGAGACATTCACATCATTGTCATCGACGCAATTTTTTTAAAGGCCATTAGTTTTCATTTTTCATTAGTGTGTGTGTGTGAGTGTGTGTGGCAGCACATGGTGTAACTTAATTTTTGAACCTGTTCTCGTTTAGTTATGACTCTCTTAAGTTTGAACTCGTGTGTATTATCGATGGCAATACATTATTTCTAGTCCATATAATTAACATCTTGTAGAATTATGAAGCTCATTACTTTTTAGTTCATGTTTACAATGTGAGGAAAAAAGCTGTACATGACGAAATGAAATCAGTACCATACAAGTATGTAACTATGAACTGATGTGTGTACCATACAAGTATGTAACTATGAAGTGGTGTGTGTACCAGACAAGTATGTACTTATTAAGCAGTATAATATTTAAGTCGGTTTTCATATGATGTTTACAAAAATATATATATAAAGCTTAAAAATGTGTTTCTTTCAGTCAAGACATTAGGTACACTTTAGAAGCCATTATAGACTTAGGCTTAAACACCAATAGCAATATACAATCTTTTAACACTATAAAGAATTGAATATGAAAAAAATGAGTGATGAAATAGTGTCATTCACCTATGGTTTAGCGAGGGTCACCCACCCAATAACCTTCACCCACGGTTTGGCGGGTATCACCCACGCAATAGCATTGACCTATAGTTTTGGCGGAAAGCTGCCTACGCATCTATATATATTATTCTCTTCGACATCAGCAGCTGCAGCCTGAAAGACTATTTATAGATTTGTGAAATTCCCGAATAGGCCTATGTCACAGCAAGCAAGACGCGTTTAACAACCACGTTCGACAACTCGCATTGTTTTCTGATTTCTTTTATAAAACCAGATTATTTTAATTTCTTATATGACGTTTTGTCCTTTTATTTAGTGAAATATATTAAGCAATACGAGATCAATGGTGGTTGTACAATACTATTTCATGTCTAGAAAGCTCCAGTAATTTTAAAAACAGTATTTTGTGCTCGTAATCATGTTTTTATGTGCTCTAAATACGAAACTATTTCATTTATCCCCCGTCGCGGTAAATTGTGTATCCGTTTAACCGCAGAAAATGCGGGAATGCTGTACATAAATTAACATTAGAATGTCAACTGATTATTGTAAAAAAAAACACATTTAATAATACGATTAAGTGTGAAGAATAAAGTAATATTGAACTTTTTCCAATTTGAGAATAGAAAAAATGGTGCATTAATATAGATTACAAACCAATGATAACTGTTTCAGAATATGTATGCATTACACAACATCTATCTGTACTGAATGGTGTAGACATGGGCGTATTCGGGGGGGGGGCATTTTAAAATAAAACTGAATTAAATTTCCTGAAAGTTTATTACATTGCAGAACATGTACATATATCAAAAAAAAAAAAGAATTATATCTGCAAGTATAACCTATTACATTATTGTCATTTTTAAATGAATGGTTTCAGTGTCGAACAATTACTATACTGATAAAATAGAGTATAAAATTATAATTTACACTGATACACCAATAATATTGTATTTTTAAACTATTTATTCAGGAACAAACATTGTAAACGTTTTGGTATTTGTCCAAATCGATTGATAACATTTTCTTTAATTTGCACATTTTCGAGAAGTCGAATGCGCTATTGTCCCCTTTTTGTTCGTCTGTCTGTCTGTCATCACCCTAGATATCAGCGACCATAAGTCCTAGACCCATGATGTATATACTTTTTTGTAGGTCTTGGCCTGCATCAAAAGTCCATTTCGCGATCTGACTTCTAAGGGCTGGGCATCAGTGGTTTTTTTTTACCATTTTTTTTTACTATATAAGCTATATAAATGATTATGTCATTTTCATAGTACCATTCTACACCTTATAGGCTTTGGTGGCGCACCAAAATGAATGGGTTATTGAACGGAAGTGAAAAAAAATTTGCTACAACAATTTATCAAACAACATTTGACGGAGTTTTCGGATGATTTAATGACTAAAATTTAGAATGTTTCAATTATGAGTCCTATTTCAGTGACTACAAACCACTTGTAGTTAGATTTAAGAGAAAAGACATTTTTTCAAATATAAAGAAATGTCCTTTTAATATTTTTTTCAGATATATGCATTACACAATTGAATTTATAAACATTTCCAAACTTGACAAATATTTACTGAAATATAGCATACGTACTGATACATAACACGAAATGCGCTAACACGTCCTGTGTCCAGAATGGAACAGTCTTAAGATGCTGGGTTTTTCCTTGTTTTAAGATATTCTTTTTCTGTGGATACTTATCATACAAAGACCAGATAAACGATCATCACCAGTTGTTGAGCGTAGCTACGTTTTTACTTGTCTTAGAGTGCTAAATGATCTATCGATTGTGCATGTTGTTACTGGAAAAGTCAATGCTGTCAAAACAGCCATTTTAATCATGGGAAAAAAATTGGTTTTATCTAAAACCTCACAAAGAGTAATTGTTTTTCCGCTTTACTAGTTTTACATTTCCATATATCAGACAAGGTTTCACTCTCCTCGATTAAATTGTCAAATGCGTAATATGCAGCGAGAGCCCCGGCTTGATCCTTAAATGCGAGTCTTTCTGTTTTGTCATAAAAAAGGGATGCAAAACTAAAAGGGAAAATGCTGGTTTATTTTCTACACAAAAACGAGTTTCCAGTTAATAGAATCAAGGTAGAGTGTAAAAACAGTTATTCTAAAATAATCCTCAGGCAAATCAACTTTTGCATTTTTCCTGTTCATTTGTCTTCCAGCTTGTCGTGGAGGTTGAATGTCGACACCTATGTCATCTGCAACACCTTTTGTAACTAAAAATTTCCTTATACCTCTCATCACAATTCTGTCGATCAATAGCCAATGTAGTCAACAATTCTTCAATGTATTTTTGTACTGGAAGTAAATCTAAATGCACTTATTGTAATTTTTGGTCACAGCTTCTAGCTTTGATGAATATTATTGAATAATAACTAAACAAACAACAATTGTATCCCCAACCCTAACCTCTAACAGCACAAAGTAACTAATGTGCAACTTGCTTACTTTTTCCAGATTGTTCTAAATATTCCAGTTGTTTAACAATGTCTGTTACATTTTCAGCGAAAATCCGCAAGCTTTTATATTTATGTGTCCATCTAGTTTCACATAACAAAGGAAAATTTGGAATTAGTTTTCTTCGCTGATTAATTTCTCAGAAAAACACTATAATTGACTTAATTTTTCCTTTTGTGTTTCGCACAGTATTCACATTATTTAAATCGATCACGACAAGATTTAATTTATGTGAACTGCAATGTACAGATGCTGTTTTTTGGTATTTTTTTTCGAATTATTGCTTGGACTCCTCCTTCTTTACTTGCCATTGTAAAACATCCGTCTTAACCTTGATCAAAAAGATTTGTCATATCCAAATTCTAATGAATTTGTGGTGATGGTTTTCTTTGACAAATCTAACACCAAGTGACATCTGCTCAATAGCATGAAAATACTGAAATTCTGAACACTTTAGTGAAATAAACAATAGTTACATCACGTTATAGCTTCACCATAAAACACTTCTTTTTAGCTCCTTCGTTCCTTCCTGATTTCCATACCTTTCCCAAACTTAAACAAAACAGGGGTATCAAAAACAATGCTCTATTTCTTTCCTCGTCAACCGTATGTGTCTCCTCTTTTTTAAATTCCGTTCAATAACCCATTCATTTGATGCGCTAACACATAGTATAATGTGTAGAATGGGGCCATAAAAATGACATAATTATTAATATAGCTTATATAGTAAAAAAACGGTACCCTAAGAAACACTGATACACAGCCCTCAGAGGTCAGAACGCTAAATGAACTTTTGATGCAGGAATGGCAGGCCAAGACCTACAAAAAAAAGTATATACGTCATGGGTCTAGGACTTATGGTTGCTGAGATCTAGGGTGATAACAGGCGGACAAAATGGAAACAATAGCGCATTCGACTTCTCGAAAATGCGCTAAAAATACTCTTTTAACATAAACTGTTATTAAGATGTACCAAAACGTATACAAATTAACTCCGATATTTATATATTATCATTACTAAAATTTAAAGCATGGGTGATTATAATATACGGAGCTAAATACATCTTCCAATTATCGATAAATGGAAATAAATAATTCAATAGTCTATTTGGTCACCCACGATTATATTTTTTTTAGCAATAACAAGTTTTTCTTATTGGAAGGTTTTCTTATTGGAAGTTTTTCTTATTGGAAGGTTTTCTTATTGGAAGTTTTTCTTATTGGAAGGTTTTCTTATTGGAAGGTTTTCTTATTGGAAAGTTTTCTTATTGGAAGGTTTTCTTATTGGAAGTTTTTCTTATTGGAAGGTTTTCTTATTGGAAGGTTTTCTTATTGGAAGGTTTTCTTATTGGAAGTTTTTCTTATTGGAAGTTTTTCTTATGGAAGGTTTTCTTATTGGAAGGTTTTCTTATTGGAAGTTTTTCTTATTGGAAGGTTTTCTTATTGGAAGGTTTTCTTATTGGAAGGTTTTCTTATTGGAAGTTTTTCTTATTGGAAGTTTTTCTTATTGGAAGGTTTTCTTATTGGAAGGTTTTCTTATTGGAAGGTTTTCTTATTGGAAGTTTTTCTTATTGAAAGGTTTTCTTATTGGAAGTTTTTCTTATTGGAAGGTTTTCTTATTGGAAGTTTTTCTTATTGGAAGGTTTTCTTATTGGAAGGTTTTCTTATTGGAAGGTTTTCTTATTGGAAGGTTTTCTTATTGGAAGGTTTTCTTATTGGAAGGTTTTCTTATTGGAAGGTTTTCTTCTTCTTAGGGCCCTTGTCTGCCATACTACTTTCTCCACTTTTCCCGATCCACGGTCTTCTTTCTCCACTCTCTTTAAATCTCAAAATGCCGCACCCATCCAGTAGGAAATAAACTGCAGCCTGGGGTGAACAGCAACACCCCCGCCCCCCACGCACACATATTTACGTCACTGGTACTTTTTAGATGAAATTCAATCTTCTTTTAAACTGTCATTGAGATAGTGAAACAAAATGAGTAACCAAGAACAACATTCACCAACAGTACATAGAAAAACAGAATTCCTGAAACACAACCAAGGGAGTCAACCGTTTCGTGTTTTCAGAAGTTACCTTCTCCTTGATAACAGTGTACACCCTGTACACAGACCGCTGCTTTATCTCCTTTGTATCCGACAACCGACATACAATTGTGTGACGTCACAAACCAATCTTACAACATCGATAATACAGCTGGCCCTATGTTTGTCTAGAAACCTCAATGACTTTAGTCCCATTTTTTTTTCAAAGAATTATTTTAATTATATACTAAAAGTGCTTAGAACTAAATTTTGACGCAATAAGTAAATGATAAATTTGAAAAAAAAAATGATTCATACACTCAAAATACTCCCTACCAAAATGATTCATACACTCAAAATACTCTCTGCCAAAATGATTCATACACTCAAAATACTCTCTGCCAAAATGATTCATACACTCAAAATACTCTCTGCCAAAATGATTCATACACTCAAAATACTCTCTGCCAAAATGATTCATACACTCAAAATACTCTCTGCCAAAATGATTCATACACTCAAAATACTCCCTACCAAAATGATTCATACACTCAAAATACTCTCTGCCAAAATGATTCATACACTCAAAATATTCTCTGCCAAACAGTTTGCATCGGATTTTGGCCGAAGAACACAATGATTTTACTGCAGAAGAGTGTCTGGTACTTTAATTTATAGAACATTTTGACTGAATATGTTATTCGTTTGCAAGTGAAGCTTTGTCACGTGACTTTTGAGACTCAAATTACAAAACTGAAAAATGGCAAACTCAAATAATATCTTTAATTATTGTGTATAAATTAAAAAACAGACAAGCTCTATCTTTTAATACAGATCATTGAATGGCGCTTTCGATCATTTAGCCAAAAAATGCACCTCAATAAAACCAGCATTGCAATTACGTAAGATTAAAAGTACAAATGTACCTTTCAGCATTTTTTATTACAATTTCTGAGTTAAAATATAAATGAAGTTATTTTTTAAGCCTGTGTATCTGTAATTTGTCGTAAGTATGCTGCTAAATTTTTACAAAAAGTTCTAGTGCGCCGAAGTTGAAAAAGTTTCCGGAGCATTGTTCTAGATCTGTAGTTCTCAAAGAGGATAGCCTAAAAAAAAATTTCTCAGAGAATAAACAGTAAACTTTTTTTCTAATATTATTATCCTTGAAGCTTATGAATAAGAATTTAATGGTATTTTCAAATGCATGGGGGACTGGTGGTGGGGTGGTGTAGTGAGCTTGAGTCCCGGGTTCGAATCTCAGTGAGAAGCTTGGGACTTTTTCAGGTCCTGGTTTAGTCCACCCTGCTTAAAATGGGTACCTAACTTTAAGTTGGGGGAGTAAAAGCGGCTGGGCGTTGTGCTACCACATAATCCCTTTATATGCCGAGGTTACTGAAACAGGTGAATTCCACACTTCATCTGCCTCGATGAGCCCCATTGCTATTGCCTACTTTTTTTTTTACAAATATATGGGTAATATAAGAAAATTCATTTAAGTTTTCTTGAAATATTTCAATCCCTTTCATTGACAGTCCAGAATAACATATACATTTACAATAAATATGAAATAGGTTTTTAAAAATATAATTTTTATAGTGCATGTATTTAAAATGAATGTTGGGGCAATTATTTTATAATTACATATATCTACATATAGACATGTACATATATATATATATATATATATATATATATATATTATAAATTTACATAGACATCCAAGAATGTCCAATATTCAGAAAATGTAAGCAAATGAACATTAACATTTTTATTCCAAATGGTTGAATGCAAATAACCTAAGCAAAAATAGTTTGATTTGTTTTTTATTATGGAAAACCTAAAACAAATCTTGATAAAATTCTTTGAATTAACAAAAGATCATATTAGGTAGAAATACAATTTTAGAATTAGCTGCCAATACTCATATTACATTGTATGTAATCTAGATTCAAAAATGCATTTCAGCATTTGTAAATATTCTAAAAATGAGCATCATGATGGGTTCAGCTACATACAGTCATATTTAAAATGTTTTATAAGTTTCAAAAGTTTATTGATAAAGTCAAAAGTGAAAATTAAATACAATTTCTAATTATCTGTTAACTTATTTAACGTATCATCAATCCATTGAAGTGTATTCCACTGGGTCCACGGGTGTTTTACAGCACCGAGATTTCTGGTTACGGACAACTAGAACTATTATTACAACGATGAGTATGACGGTGATGACAGAGAGAGTTCCGATAACAGCATAAAGTGCTAAAACGTTCATGTCTATTAAAAAGAAAAAAAATCTGAATCACGTTATGCCAATATTTAAAAGAAATGTAAATTAGAGTTACTTATAGTCAGGTGAACTAGTTCGCTCCTAAGTAAATAAGAGCTACTTATAGTCAGGTGAACTTGTTTGCACCTAAGTAAATAAGAGCTACTTATAGTCAGGTGAACTTGTTAGCTCCTAAGTAAATCAGAGTTAATTATAGTCAGGTGAACTAGTTTGCACCTAAGTAAATAAGAGCTACTTATAGTCAGGTGAACTTGTTAGCTCCTAAGTAAATCAGAGTTACTTATAATAGTTAGAAGGCTCAAATTTGGCACATTTGATTCTATATAAAAAACAAGATTTTAATAATCTTGAATCCATGATTATGAAGATAATAACTTTTTAGTAATTTTTATAATGGTAAAAAATTCGTCTTGAGATTATCATATCAAAATAAATAAATAATCTATTTATCTAGATGACCATTAACTCTTATAATTTTAGTTATAATTGATAATATAAATATTTGTATATTTTTTTTTAATTTCTTATGGCTTTTTGGAAAAGTTATTTTTAAATATTTATATATTTATCAATCAAAGCATTACACTGGGTTACACTTTTTAAAATATTTTTTGTTCCTCTGAATTTTTTTTAAAGTTTCTAATGGATTTTTTATGCTGATTTCAAAGCTGTAATCAACGACCACTCCCAAGATATCAACACTCTCATGATTTAAGCTTTTATAATGGCAATATAGTTATATAGCTAGCTGCAAAATTCTTTTATTCGAAACATTTAACACAAAGCAATGTTCAATTGTCACAAATTGTTAGTAATGATATATTTGCATATCATGATCATGATACATTACAAATGTCCTAGATAAAAGCTAAGTCAGTTTAAACTTGGATCTCTAAAAATGCTGCGAAGAACGACATTTACGCTTGTGTCCAGTACCATCACGTCGGATATTGACCAGATCATAGCACTGTCCCAGTGCCCTCGGTACCTCTGCTCCATCCTCATAATGTCTTGGTGGAAGAGTTCACCGTGCTCTTCGCTTGTGCTTCCCAAATTCCCGTGAAAAAAGTCTATGTGTGAATGAAGATAATGCATTTTGAGGGACATACGGCATCCCATTTTCTGATAGGCTTTTATCATGTTAGACACAAGTTCTTTGTAATTTGGTTCTTTATTATTTCCCAAGAATCCATTAACTACAGCTCTAAAAGACTTCCATGCTTGCATTTCTAGCCCACTCATGTTTTTTTCCAATGTTTCTGAGGCTAACATTTTTCGAATTTGTGGACCAACGAAAATTCCTCCTGATATTTTGGCCTCAGTAAGTTTGGGAAACATGATGCGAATTTGTTGTTAAGTCTCACCTCCAGGATCCAATGCAGTCATAAACTGCTTAATAAGGCCCAACTTAATATGGAGAGGAGGAAGTAGCACTTTACTTCTATCAACTAAGGCCTCTCTGACTACATTATGTGAACCCGGTTCCAAAGATTCCCGAGCAGGCCATTCAGCTCTATTATAATGTTCTGATGCAGCCCTGCTGTCCCACAGGCATAAAAAACAGGAATATTTAGTAAATCCACCCTGCAAGCCTAGCAAAAACCCAATCATTTTAAAATCCCCACATATATCCTCCCATCTATACTTTTTGTAGTTTATGTGTTCAAGCAGATTACGAACATTATCATAATCTTCCTTCGTTGTATTTTCGTCCTTTTTCAATACGTCGCGAACCTTGTTTCGAACTGATATAATATCCGCATACAAAGGAAAAGCTATCAGGAGAGTTTTTGCACTATCTACTAGCCATTGTAATTTGAATTCAATCTTTAAATATCAACGATTACAAGTTATCTATGAAATTAGGATATTATGTCTGAAGCTAAACTAAGCTGCAACAATAGAAAAAATACAAATATAGTAAATCTTAAATATCTTAATAACCGTCGATGCTACAGCAATACTGATTACATATTTGGAATCAGCATCAAAATTTCAGTCAGAAACAATAATAAAATCAAGAGGAACAAAAACTGTGTAACCCAGTGTTATGCATATACTGTTGATACTCGCGTATATGTCGATCTCGCATATAAGACGAGATTATTTTTAAGCAGAAAATTACGAAATTTGTTATAACCCGCGCATAAGCCGAGAGTAAAACTTGGAAACAAAGTAAAATGTCGTTACCCTAAGTCTATGGAATAATATGTTCACCGCGGATGTCAACCCTGTTTTTTTTTCAGTGAATTTTCAGTAAATAAAAAAAAATATCTATAATTATTATTTTTCAATTATTTTTCACCCACGAATGCTTCTGCTATTGCTTAAAATAATTTGCTCAAAAGTACTAATTTAAAATGAAAATATCTTTGTATTCTTGAATTTAAAAAAAAACCACAGAAATACATATAGAGCTATTGGGGATTACTTCCTGTGCTCAAGCACTAGGCGGTGCACATTTGCATGTCAAATCATGTTTACCCTGTTCCAAGTACTTCAGTGTAGGGATGAAATTGTGATATACAAAATGATTGGGATAGAGTGACGGATAATACAAAAATATTTAACCTAATATTTACTTAGTATTTTTAAAAGTAATATAAACGTCTAAACAGGCCACAGTATACATGATTGTTTCTGTGAATAAGTGTTTACAACTAAACAATTTCATTAATACCTTAAGATAACTAAGTATTAATAACATATCTCTATGAGAACTAAAAAAAAATTACCATGTTCAACTTTATCTGTGTAAACAAAATCACCACATTTAGGAAAATTGACTGGAGGTTTAGGGTGTAACTCTTCTGCTTCATTAAACATTAGTGCCATACCATCTGTACTGTGTAACTCTATATGGCAGTGAACAAACCACAATCCTGGATTATCTGCTTTGAATCGAACTATAACATACCTAGAAAAGTGAGTAGTAAATAACACTGACAAATTTTTTGTGATTAGATTATGACTTTGTATGGCTATTATTTTATCAATTTCTGGCTGTATTAAAATTAAATAAAAATTACTTTGTCCATTTATAACATCAAGAATAAAGACTGTATTTTTAATTAAACATTCAACTTTACCCTCCTGTAGGTACAATAATAGTATCTTTTACTGGTGGCGAGTGGAGTTGTAGACCTGGAATGTTGTTACCTCCCCATGAATGGTTGGCCCAAGTAGCAGAATTACAAAAACTTAATTCTCTGTCTGGATTTCCTCTACAGTCAACATCTAAATTTTCTTGCAGAAACTTTCCTTAAAAGTAAATGTATGCAATTCTTTTTAATAAACTGTCCTGATTAAACATTTCATAAAAAGTAAATGTAGTATTTATTTGTTCATAGATAATGAAGAGGCTGTTTAAAAATTTTTTTTTTAAAATTGTATAAATGTGTGCTAGTCGGCTGTGAATTATTTTGACCAATGTTCAGTAAAACGTCTTGCGATAAGACAGAGATAACATCAATTATAAATTTGTTATATGTGGCATGACCAACTGCCATTATTTAAGATAATAAGTGGGGATGGTTGTGTGATCTAAAGTGTCGATCTGAACAATATTAGCACAAGTTGTGACTTATGAAATTTTTGATGTAGTCATTTACTTAGGTCTTGGGTCTGTCACACATGACTATTTACACTGGACTGAACACATTTACATTACATATATTAATTTATTCTGATAAAATATATACTTTAAATAAGACTAAATTTATTTACGTTTAAGAAACTTATTAATAGGAATATTGTTATGTCTTCCTTATTAAACGTAAAGTTACTGTATACCTGTTGGTTATTAAATAGTTTCTTACCAGTTTTATCATTGTATTTGGGATACCCCATCTTCAGTACATGAAAACTATGTCCATGTAAATGGATGGGATGAGCCCAACCTTTGCCTTGTCCCATATTAGTAAATATTAGTTGGTAAACTTTGTTAAGCTAGACAACAGAAATGTATAAAACATGTAAGGTTTGCATTAATTACATTTTATTAATATATAATATTATAATAGTGATATCTTAAACATACACTGATACTGAGTAAAAATATATACCAGTGACTGAAAATAAACATACCTGAAGGTTTATATAATATATAACATTTAATGAAAGTAAATATCTGAAATTTACAGAATATGTACTTAAGACTGATAGTTAACATTCCCAAAGGCTTATAGACTATGTACCAGTTACTTAAAGTAAACTTACCTGAAGGTTTATAGAATATGTACATTTACAGATTTTGTCCTCCCCACATTCACCTGCTTGACAAAATGTTTTCACTTCATTCATTTGTGTCAAGGCTGCAACTGGAGGTAACTAAAAATATTAAATAACTTTCTTATTAAAAAATTTAATAATTGTGTTTGATCTCTTTTAAAATATACATAACTATTGAATCTGCCCTCTTAACATTTACATTTTTATACTTCACAAACTAAGGGCTGGTAAATAAATTATGAATACACAATCATAACCAAAACTGACCTGTTCAATACATATTGCTATAAATACCGTTTAAAAAAAAATATTGAAGTTAAAACTATGTTTAGTTAGTTGATTAGCAGAAATTCAGTGGCAAGTATCTAATCACAATTTGGAATAATGTACAAATATTTAACACATTACTAAAAATTGTCTTGTTTTTATTGTAATTCATATGTGAACCTTAAAATGTCTCCCATTAGCTGATCCTGGGGTCTCTATTTTGCCAGGGAAAGCAAAGTTGAGGAAAATTTCTTCAATGTTTTCTTTATCTGTTTCTACTCCTGGTACATTTTTATTTTCATTTGACACAAATTCATCCAAATTAATGCATCCGGTGTATTCTAATTCAGGATAGTATGAGAAAGGACAATTTGCAACAAGACATCTGTAAAGATTAAATTAAACAGATAATACTCATATAACAGTAAATATTATGATATCTATTATTGATGCAATGCCATTTTTTTGCAAGCCAACTAAATAAAACTATTAGACAAATGGCAAAAAAGTTAAAATTTCATTCAGACCATTGATTATCAAAAGTGGATGATAAGGCCCCCTTGAGGGCCATTGAGCTATTTGGAAAGGGAGGAAGGGGGGCGATGGAAGATTATTTCATTTGGGAAGGGAAGGAGGATGTTATAATCAGTTTAGGCTGGAGAATTTACAGTTGGCACAGAGATGGTTTTAATTATCTGGCCACTTAGTTTAGCGGAAGTGGGATAAACAGACGATAAATAATAGACGATAGATTTGGTAGGCAAGCAGACGGACTTGATTCCTCATCTCACATCATTTTATACCATGTATGTACTTCCATAGATTGAATAAATGAATATATATATATATATATGTTTGATACATAGAGGTCTACTCAGTGATTTATACATGTAGTTCGTCTTTTAGATATATAATAATATACACGCTCAAGTCAAGTTAGTTAAATCATATACTCTGAAGAGACTGAAATATATTTACACCTACCAAGAAACAGAAGTACCAAGAAAATAATATATATATATTATACATACAATTGATCTACTAATCTACACACAAAAACTAACTATGACATAGAACAATTGATCTACTAATCTACACACAAAAACTAACTATGACATAGAATGGTGGCAGCGGTGAAGTTCCAGAAAGAACATATTATATAGAATGGTATGCAGCGGTAAAGTTCCATAAAGAACATATTATACATAATGGTCGGCTGATGTGAAGTAATTTTATTGTAATCAAGACGAATGTTGGCACACTAGAAGATCTACATGTTCCTGATTTTTACATCTGTGTTCCATCCACCAATATACAGTACTTTACTGTAATATATACAACTATACTTGCTTCATTTGTTGGACTTCATATATTTTACTACTGTTGCAACATCGCTACAGCAGTAAATTCATAAGAACATTTACATCAGTTCTTTTTACTAAATCCTCGTGTGGGTGAAAAAGAAGGTGAGCCGAAAATTTAACAGACCTTACCAAATTGTGGCAGACCGTACCGTACCGTACCAGGAGAGCCATGAAATGACTACACTCTGACCTTACCTATTTACATCTACCGGAGAAGTGAGTCTACACCTTTCCGAAACTATACTTTTTACAGCACTCTACACTTGAGATCCGAAGTCCGAAGTAACAAGAAAGGTATTTTACAGTGATTTCATGTTGTTTAATTATAATTGTTGTTTTATTTGCAAACTGTGTCAATTTTATTATATTAGTATGTAATGCTGAGAAACAATTTTTTTTACATCCTTAGTATATAGTTAAATATCTTTTTGAAAAGTTCTAATTGCAAAATTAGTTAAATTAAAATAAATATATATTGTTTTCATCTAGATATTTTACTTAAAATATTTGTTTAGAAGTAACTGTTCGTATCCTGTATAATTTTTTTTACAAGTAATCTTGTAAAGTTGTATATTTGTTTTCGTTCGTCTAACTATAAATTTAATTAAATAATATTAACTTAGTCTGTAAAATTTTTTTTTACATTTTTTAGTAATAGTATATTAAGCTTAGAAATATTTTATTTATTGTATGTTTTCATTTGTCACTTATTATTAGAAATATTTTTACATCAGTACTTTAATTTTATTTTGACATGTAATTGCATATAGACTCAGGAATATTGAATACTGAAATATACTATATATACATATATACAATAAAAAACCAATACAGCATAAATAAATTAAAATTAAGAAATCAATTATATAAATAATTTGATAAAGAAAAATAAATAAATTTTAGAATGGCTGAGCAACTAGTATCATTTGAATACTATGTTGGACAAAGCAAAATGTTGGGTTTGACCGGTGAAAAATTAACCAAATTTGTTACAGAGAGAATAGATAAGGATAAAGAAGATAAAATAGAAGCAGAAAATCGAGCAGACAAAAAGATAATAGAAGCAGAAAATCGAGCAGACAAAAAGAAAATAGAAGCAGAAAAAATTAGAATAGAAGCAGAAAAAATTAGAATAGAAGAAGACAAAACAAAACAAGAAATAGCTTTACAAAGAGAAAAAATACAGATGGAAATTGAAAGAGACTTACAACTTAAAAGATTAGAACTAGAAATGAGAGGCAGCAATCCAATAAAACTAGAAAATAAAATATAAATACAACCTTTTTCTGGTAAATCTGGTGAGATAGACCAATTTTTCCATAATATGGAAACTCAATTTAAATTAAACAACATAGACAAATCCGAATGGAAAAACTATTTATACCAATCAGTTACAGAGGATGCACTAAAAGCCCTAAACAACATTAGAGATAGCGACACAACAGATTACAATGATATAAAGAAACAACTCTTAGATCATTTTAACAAAACAGAAGACTACTATAGAAATTTATTTCATAACAGTACATTAGGTTCTAATGAACATCCTCAGGCATATATTAATAATTTAGAGGCCAATTTGAACAATTGGATAAAGATGTCTGGTATAGACGAAAATAGTGTGATTGAAATAAAAGAGCTACTTCTGGTGGACAAAGTACTAACACTTTGTACATCAGAACTATTCACATTCATAAAACAAAGAAAGGTCCATAAGAAGATGGAGTTAATTTCTGCCATGTCAGATTTTAGGGATAGTCATGTAAACACTCCAATGTTCAATTCAACACAAAATAAATTTAATCTCATGAAAAATAGTGTTACCAGGAAAAGATTTAGTAGCTTACCTCCTAGGTTTAACAATCCATGTCAAATTTGTCACAAGATAGGACACGACAAGCATACTTGTTGGTTTAGGAAACAGCATACAGACAATTATCAAAACAGAAACAGACAGTATTACAACTATGGGGATAGAAACAAATATTTTAATAAAAGACAACATAAATATAACAATAAGAGACAATCACCAAACACTAGTCCCATTAGAAAACAAGAAAATAGGAGTAGATCAAGTCAAAGACACTCCTTTAACAACATACATAACTGTAACATGATGGAGGGCAAGGGAGAGTTAATTTTTTATCCTTGTTATGTAGATGGTAGGAAAGTAATGTGCTTGAGAGACAGTGGCTGTACATGTATTATTCTGGATTCAAAATTAGTAAAGGAAGAACAAATATTAGAGGGCATAGAGGAAATAAGAATGGGAAATGGAGAAATAGTGAAATGTAAAACAGCAAAAATTTATATTGAAACACCATGGATTAGTGGGGAAATAAAAGTACTTTTAATGGATTCACCAATAACCTCATTAATAATAGGAAATGTAGAAAATATACAAGATAATTCCAAAGAAATGTATATGAAATGGTTAGAAAATAGAGAATTAGAAACAATTATAGAGGAACCCTTAGAGATAGATACAGATAAAAACATATGTACACTATTCAAAAGCATACAAAATTGGAATGGTACTGAGAACATTGTAAATTTTTTAGAGAGAGTAGACACAGTAGCCACACAGAACAATGTTAAAGAAAAAGATAAAATAACAGTTCTAATAGATAAATTACACAACCACCATTTGGCAAAATCACTAGCAGAAAACAACCAAGACAATTATACAGTATTAAAAACTAAACTATAAATAAATAAATAAATTAAATAATGACAGTAATTCAGTTGAAGTTGGAAAAGAAAATACTATAAAGAATACAAATACAGTAAATAAATCTGATCATGAATGCATTAATTAGAGTAGAAAATGCAGATCATTAAGGAGATCAAATAAACACATAAAACAAAAACATAGTTACAACCTAACTAAAAAATTAAATGCAATGACTAGAGCACAAGCTAATAAAGAAAACAGTACAAAACAATACCCTGAATCTAGTAGACAAAACAACATTTTGGATATTGATAGGGATAAACTTAAAACATTACAAGAACAAAATGAAAGTTTAAAAATTTATTTCAGTAGAGAGAAAAATGAAAATAAAAACATAATATATAAGGTAGAAAATGACATTTTAATAAGAAAATACACTAGGTATAACAGGTCATTTAAACAAATAATGATTCCTACAGTTTTAAGAAATAATATACTAAAAGCAGCTCATGATTGCTACTTAGCAGGTCATTTGGGTGTTAAGAAAACACTAGATAGAATTAGAAGATATTGTTACTGGCCAGGTGTCATAGGAGATGTAAAAAGATTTGTTAAGGCATGTAAGAAATGTCAACAATATAATCACATAGGACCAAAACACAGAGCTCCCATACAAGAAAGTGACACAACAAACATTCCTTTTTATAAAATTGCCATAGACATAATTGGGCCTATTTCAGTAATGTCCAATAGAAGACATAGATATATTTTAACAATGATAGACTTAGCAACACGCTAGGTTGAGGCAATTCCATTAGTAGATATAACTGCAGAAACAATTTGCAAAGCATTATTGTCTATTTTTACAACTTTTGGTTTTCCTAACACTATATTATCAGACAATGGTACTCAATTTAAATCACATCTTACTCAAGCATTTACTCATATGCTTAACATTACACAGGTATTTACAGCTAGGTACAGACCTCAATCAAATGGTTCCATAGAAAGAGCTAATCAAACCATAAAGACCATGTTAAGAAAAATAATTAGTGATCATGGACAGGATTGGGACACATTCTTACCTTTAATTTTATTCGCGTATAGAGAAATACCTCATGAAACAACAGGTTTTACACCATTTGAACTCATGTTCGGTTCAAATCCTAGAGGACCATTACAGTTATTCAATGAAAATATAATTAATACAGATGAGGAACATATTAGTCCATTTGAATTGGTAGACAAAACCAGAAATAACATACTGTATGCAAACAAATATGCAGAAGAAAATCTCATAAAAAAAAACAAATACCATAGGGATCTTAAAAACAAAAACAGGTACTTAAGGGAATTTAAAGTTGGAGATCTAGTTTATGTATTGATACCCAAAGATAATGAAATTGGATGGAGAGGTCCATATAAAATAATAAACAAAATAGGAAATGTGGACTATTCAGTAGAAATAAATGGAGAGGGTAGAACATTTCATGTTGATAGATTGAGAGATATTTTAGATCCTCCTACAGAATTAGAAACCATTGTACAACAGATTCAATCTTTAAATTGTTTAATTGCAGAAAACAACACATGTAGTTTAGAAAATAATATAAATGACACTGATCAGATTCCAGTAATAAGTTTAGATCAACAGGATGACATGAATAAGATTAATTTTGCACCAGACATACCAAAAATAATGGCAAAATTCGTTTATGTTGTGATTACAGAAGCTTAAATTCTATTACAGTGATAGATAAACAACCTTTACCAAACATTGAAGACTTAGTTCAAGAAATGTCAAATGCCAATATTTTCACACACCTAGATTTAACTAGAGGCTTTTGGCAGATAGAAGTTCAGGAAGATTCTAAACAATATACAGCATTTAAAACTCATGAAGGATTTTATGAGTGGAATGTTATGCCTTTTGGTCTAGTGAACAGCACTGCAACGTTCACTAAGATGATGAATAAGTTATTAAGAAATATTGAAAACATTAGATACTATGTGGATGACATATGTATTTATACTAAAAATTGGTCAGACCATATAAACAGTTTGAATAAATTACTAGAAATTCTTCAAATTAATAATTTAACAGTATCACCTGAGAAAATAAAAATAGGTTTTAAAAACATAGATTTTCTTGGATATCATATTGGTCAAGGATTAGTCACACCAACAAACAATATTCTTAAAAGAATTTTTGATATTCGCATTCCAGAAAAGAAAAAAGAAGTTAGATCTATTATAGGATTATACAATTTTTATAGAAAATTTATTCCTAACTTTGCAAACTTAATTGAACCTTTAGTGAAATTAACTAAGAAAAAGATGCAACAAAAAGTTGAATGGAATTAAAGAGAATAAAACAATGTATTGAAGAAAAACCAATTTTAAGTTCAATAGATATGACAAAGAAATTTATTGTAGGCACAGACGCTAGTAAGACATCAATCGGTGGATGTCTATATCAAGAGCAGGATAATATCAATAAACCAATACTTTATTTGAGTAGAAAACTGTCAGACACTGAAAGTAGATATTCAGTAATAGAATTAGAATGTTTAGCTTTAGTTTGGACAATAACTAAATTAAGCAAAAACTTACTAGGCAATGAGTTCACTGTGTTAATAGATCACAAACCTTTAGCTAACATGAATACCAAAAGCATAAATAATGCCAAACTAACACGCTGGTCTTTGTTATTACAAGACTACTCATTTAACATAAAATACATTAAAGGATCAAGTAACCATATCCCAGATATTTTATCAAGACTCAGTCAGAAATAAGTATATTTTTTTTTGAGTAAACATATTGAATTATTTAAACATAGAAAATGCTGCATTGGGACAACAAGAATAAATATAATTAATTGGAATAACAAGTATAAATAAATGAATATAGGAACAATAATGAAATATAAATTTTATTGGAACAAGTAGCAATGAAATATAGTAGAACAATAAGGATAATGACTAGATTAATAAGAATATTGGAACTATAAGTAAAAATAATATGGATATTGGAATAATTAAAACTAATAACAGTTGTATTTGAAAATAAAAGATTTGAATGTATTGAAAATATAATATAATACATGAATAATGATAATGACATTTAAGCTTGTCAAGTACACTATTGTATTGAGTATATTGACTCAAATATTTTTTTAAATCATGTATATTGAAGAATTCATGTTGATGATTGATGCGTAATGTATTTAAAATAGAAATATGCATACTGAATTAAGATGAGAATGAGGAGAGATTGTGTTTAAAATAAAACACATACACTAAACAAGTATAATGTACATGAGAATATGTTGTAAGAATGATTAATTACTCATTCACTTCATTCACATTGAGGAAAATATTATTGAAGTTTATGCAAAGATTTTATTATGCAATGATTACTAATGCATATTTTATTGAATTTGTTCATTGTTTGAAGTTCATTGTTCAATTTGTTATAAAACGTTTTAAAAAGTTAAATTTTGTTAAATCCAGTCAAAGGATTATTGAGTATGACATTGATTATTGTCAAGAAGACTTATTAGTCTCAAATATGTAGCTTGAACAATTATTGACTAAAGAAGTCAAAGATATGAAGATTGTAATAATATATGAATTTTATTAAAATGATGTTTAAATATTTTATATGTCAGAAGACATAATGAATTGTACATGGTGATAATATTAAATATGTCAAGATAAATTGACACGAAAAAGTGCAAAGTTAATATATTCACACTATATAAAATGATGAAAAAGACATAAGAAAAATGTCTTATATAATTGATGAGTGCAAAATGAATATTGTCAAATCACTAAGGAAAGTGTTATTGACAGAAGACAAAAGAAAAGGTCTTCATAAGAGATGAAAGAAAAATGACTTGCTAGATAAAGCAAGGTAAATAATAAGTTAAACAAAATATTGTTGCAACAGAAGAAGTTTGTCAAAAGACAACATGATATATATTGTACTGAAATAAAGTGCTCTCATACAAAAGAAAACAATGATAATGATGTGAAGAAAAATATGAAAGTGTTGAAAATTGAAAATAAATTTATTAAGTGAATATGTACAAAGAAATGACAATTAAGTCATAAGGTGATAGAAAATAATCACTATAAAAAAAAGAGAAAAGAGGGGAGATAATAATGATAATTAAAAATGCACTTAAAACTTATGAAGAAGTTATGGTACTTGGTACCAACTTAAGTGAATAACCACTTATTATTGTATAATTTTTTTTGTTTTTAAACTGAATTGATAATAATATTTTTGACAATTGAACAAATTTTTATGTCAATATTATGATATGATATATGATGCATTTAAAAATTGAAATATGAGATATAGTATTGACAAGAATATTTTTATTAATAAATTTTGTATCATAACTAGTTTGATATTTTGTATCATAACCATTTTGTTTGGCATTTTGTATATAGATCAATAACATGTGTATGGATTATTATTGATATGATGTGATACAACAATTTTTTAATTTTGACAAAAGTAAATTTTATTAAGTTAACGACAGAAAAACTTAGAGACAGACTAAAAAACTAAATGTATAACATTTGTTTTTTAAAGGAAAGGGGATGTTGTTATAATCAGTTTAGGCTGGAGAATTTACAGTTGGAGCAGAGATGGTTTTAATTATCTGGCCACTTAGTTTAGCGGAAGTGGGATAAACAGACGATAAATAATAGACGATAGATTTTGTAGACAAGCAGACGGACTTGATTCCTCATCTCACATCATTTTATACCATGTATGTACTTCCATAGATTGAATATATATATATATATATATATATATATATATATATATATATATATATATGTTTGATACATAGAGGTCTACTCAGTGATTTATACATGTAGTTCGTCTTTTAGATATATAATAATATACACGCTCAAGTCAAGTTAGTTAAATCATATACTCTGAAGAGACTGAAATATATTTACACCTACCAAGAAACAGAAGTACCAAGAAAATAATATATATATTTTATACATACAATTGATCTACTAATCTACACACAAAAACTAACTATGACATAGAACAATTGATCTACTAATCTACACACAAAAACTAACTATGACAGAGGATGCAATCAGAAAAACCAAATGGGCGATGAAAGTTTAAAGGGAAATTATTTTGTTTATTTTTTGACGATTTATAATTATGTTTTTTTTTTAAAAAAAGTTTATTTCTTTTAAAATAAATAAATAAACATATGTTACCTAATTCTTTAAGGATATAGAATGTTACAAGAGTACTTATATAATAACAATATTGCTGTCATTAAGTAGCGAACAAGTGTTACGATGCAGTATTTCTATTGTTTAACAAGTGTTGCGATGCTGTATTTATTTTGTTTAACAATTGTTGCGATGCAGTATTTCTATTGTTTCACAAGTGGTGGCTTCAGCCGTTGTCTAGAGGAAGGGGGCTAATATAAACTGCAGAGCAGTTGAACGCTTTTATTTAGTGACAAAAACAACAACATTTATTTAGATTTTACATAAAAGTGAGCAGTGAATTGGTTCTTCCTCTTCATTCTATCTTTTTCAACCAATATTTTTGAAGACAACTTCATAGAATGACTGTTTCAAAAAACTTTACATGTTTCAAGTGAATTTACCACCCTTATCTATTACTTGTCGAAGAATTGATAATATTGGCTATTAGTGAGATTGTTAATATTGTTCTGCACATGTTAGCTATCGATACTGGCAGACGTATTCCTGTGAGCTAAGTAAGGTACAATGCAAAATGTGAAATTCCTGTATAGCTTGTGTCACGGGTTATGGGTAATTTGTCGAAACCATTCCCACTTTATTCCAACCCTTGACTCGCACTGCCACCCCCTAATAATATTAATATGTATATTATACAATGCATAGTAGTATACGTTCCAGTTCTCCCACCCTCCATTCCTACCCCCACCCCGTAATTACGTTATAGCGCAGGTGGCCATCGGAACTGAGATGAAGAGCCTGCGCCGGCGAACTGAGCAACGATTCGCAGAAAGACGTTACATTCCGCTCGGGATTCTCTCTGACCACTGTTCCCAGGGTGGGCTATCTTCAAAGGGGAAGAGACTTGTTCAGATGTCCAGTTACTTTTGTCTTTTGTCGGTATGACGTACCTCCACCTCCACCCCCCCCTCTAAGGTGGGACGTTAGCACCACCCCCTGATTTGACAGGGAAAGATGAATGATTGGTCAGGGGGTCACGTGTGTAAAAGTATGTGAGTAACGAAATATAGTTTTATAGACATTCGACCAAGGGTCCTAGGAGTGACCGGTCGACTTTCGACTGAGTGGTCATTGAGAAGAGAGTCGATAAAAAAGTGATATATATATATATATATCTCGAGATAACGTCCCTTTGACTATTCGTTTGTATTGGATTATTATTTTTACTACATTTTTGGATTACCTTTGCTTTATGATTAGAAGCCACCAGATCCTGCTACGGACTGATGCCTTTATGTAAATAAATAGCCATTTTTGTTGTCATACAAGACTTGTTGAATTGATTATCGTCCCGTGTTGTTGGTCTAATTGCTGGTGAGACTGTATGTGGCAGAAACACAAATAGAAATACGAGTCATCACTGAGTCGGCCCTCATACTTCTAGATACAAGCCAAAGAATACCCTCATAGGGGTCCT
>JAGDYQ010000046.1:1479040-1503790 GCA_021962125.1 Bulinus truncatus | reverse complement strand
GATACATAACTCTTTGGACCCAACCAGCGACTACAATGATACATAACTCTTTGGACCCAACCAGCGACTAGAATGATAGTTAACCTTTTGGACCCCACCAGCGACTACAATGATACATAACTCTTTGGACCCAACCAGCGACTACAATGATACATAACTCTTTGCTTAAGAAAACTGAGTATGAGGTGGCCAGTCCCTGTGATGATAATGTCCAGAAGGTTTCGCTGCTTCAGTCTAGATGTGAGGGGCAAGGATTTGACTTTGTGAGTACCATATCTCTTATCAAGTCATTGAGATTCTTTTATTTGGAGTTGTATCCCTCCATGTGTCACCCATTACAGACACAATAGACTGATACAGTACACAATAGACTGATACAGTACACAATAGACTGATACAGTACACAATAGACTGATACAGTAAACAATAGACTGTTACAGTAAACAATAGACTGATACAGTACACAATAGACTGATACAATACACAATAGACTGATACAATACACAATAGACTGATACAGCACATAATATATATGTTTACTATAGTGCCCATTCCATAAATTCTTCTCTAAAATTTGAAGGTAAGGACCTTTCAGTTTTATTATAAATAATAAATTATTTTTAAACATTAAATATGCGTTAATTTCAGTTACATTTTGAGTTAATTTTGTTTACATTTTTTATTCCAATAGCAGCTCTATTTTTAACTAATCTCTTTGAGAAAAAAAATTACCATCTTCAACTTTATTTGTGTAAACAAAATCGCCACATTTAGGAAAATTGGCTGGAGGTTTAGGGTGTAACTCTTCTGCTTCATTAAACATTAGTGCCATACCAACTGTACTGTGTAACTCTATGTGGCAGTGAATAAACCATAATCCTGGATTGTCTGCTTTGAATCGAACTATAACATACCTAGAAAAGTGAGTAGTAAATAACACTGACAAAATATTTGTGATTAAAATATGACTTTTTATGGCTATTATTTTATCAATGTCTGGCTGCATTAAAATTAAATAAAAATGACTTTGTCCATTCATAATATGAAGAAAAAAGATTGTATTTCTAATTAAACATTACCCTCCTGTAGGTACAATGATAGTATCTTTTACTGGTGGCGACTGGAGTTGTAGACCTGGAATGTTGTTACCTCCCCATGAATGGTTGGCCCATGTAGCAGAATTACAAAAACTTAATTCTCTGTCTGGATTTCCTCTACAGTCTACATCGACATTTTCTTGAAGAAACTTTCCTTAAAGGTAAATGTATGTAATTCTTTTTAATAAACTGTCCTGGTTAAACTTTTCATAAAAAGAAAATGTAGTATTTATTTGTTCATAGATAATGTAGAGACTGTTTAAAAAATGAATATCATATTTTTTTAAATTTGTATAAGTGTTACAGCTAATGTGTGCTAGTCGGCCAGTGTGTATATTGATTGACAATTCTGTCCAACCAATGTTTACATTAACTTAGTGCGATCAGACAAAGATAACATCAATTATACATTTATTAGATGTGGAAAACTGCATTACACGATAAAATACTGCTGACAAATTTACCACTGGGCATGACCAACTGCCATTATTTAAGATAATAAGTGGGGATGGTTGTGTGATCTGTGTTGAGTTGGTTGTGTGATCTGTGTTGAGATGGTTGTGTGATCTGTGTTGAGTTGGTTGTGTGATCTGTGTTGAGATAGTTGTGTGATCTGTGTTGTGATAATTGTGTGATCTGTGTTGTTCATGATTTCAGAAGGAGACTTGTTTTATTTCTGAGTTATTTTAGTTACTCAAAGTAAGGATCTGAACAATATTAGCTCAAGGTGTGACTTATTAATTACATTTTAGGTGTAATTGTTTACTTGGGACTTTAGCCAGTCACACGTGGCCAAGGAACACATTGCCGGGACTGAACACATTTTGCCATAGCATATATTTATTCATTCTGATAGAATATATACCATAAATAAACATATTACAGTAGAAGTCCGATAATCCGGCACGTTCGGGATCGGCTCGGTGCCGGACTACCGAAAATTCCAGTCTATCGGGCGGTAATTATAAGAACAATTAGGTTATTTACTGTAGTCAGTGCATGTTGTAAGTTTTTAGTCAACATGAAAAGAGATATTGTAACGTTGTGAATGTTACGTTATGATTTACAAGGCGTATGATCGCCAAATATGTAACGTCAGTGTTTATATGTTGAGGGCAGGCTCGCCAAGTGATTTTAATATGCTCACCAAATATGTTACGTACACGATTCTCTAATATATATGTCAACGCCAACACTTGGTATATGAACACAAAGATCAAAACTTTTAGCTTCTAACACATAGATGAATATGTATAATATAAGTCCTTTGTGTAATGTTTTTATTTAAACAAATATTTACTTAGCGACTACACTACAAGTCTACAACTAACTCTTAGAAATGTCTACACCGAACTGACTCTTATGACTGTCAGCTCTAGGGAGCGACCGATATGCCTTTTTACCGATAGTCCGATACCGATATTTTTCCCCAGCATTTTTACCGATACAAATACCGATACCGATATTTTTTTTAATCAACAACAATGCCAAACACGTGTTTTTCTCGTGCTACAGCTAATGACGTATGTCAACCCATGCTCACCCCTTCCCTGTCATATTTCGTAACACTTCGCCCACACGTAAGTCTTGCCCCCCCCCCCCCCAACTTCCCATCCCAAAAAAAAATACACACAGATGTTCACTAATTGTATCATTCAAGGTCATACATTAGAATCAAAAAATGCTAATTCTATTGTTTCAAGGTCATATCGCTGATGCATTTTTTGTGGACGTGACAATTTCTGTGTACGGGTTTTTTTTTCCTTTTTTTTAAATCTTGTCTGATCTGGTTAGAGAATTGGGTTATTTACGGATTTTTTTTTTCTGCAACTCTGTTGTGAAAAAAAAAATGTATCGGCAGCCAAAAAACGGCCGGTCCGACAGTTAACCCATAGTGCCAATATCGGTTCGACTATCGGTCGCTCCCTACAACAATCGGTCGATCCGATATTAACCGATAGTGCCAATATCGGTCCGATACCGATACCGATCCGATTATCGGTCGCTCCCTAGTCAGCACCTTACTATTTCAACTACTGCCATTCACTTCTTTTATAAGGTCGGGGATAGGGGGCGAATACGTTCGTGCAACGTTTGGGGGAAGACAACGTCAATGAAACGATTGTGGGGGGGGGGGGCGAAGACGTCGACAAACAATTCAATATGGCGGCTGAAACCTTGACCCGGTGATAAACTGGGGGAGGGCATATTGTACACGTCACAGATATGTTAGAGATAATCCCCTGTAGTACGGTAACGCACCAAATGAATAGGTTATAAAAAAACGGAAGGAAATAAATAAGAAGAGACACTGACGGTTATTGTAGGTACATGTTTTTTTCTATAAAACTATGTCTTACTTGTAAAGTGAATAAATAAAAAGAAACCACCGTCGCCATCCTTGACATGTTGTGTTTAATAAAGAAATAACTCATGAAATGGTGAATATTGTCATTTTCCTTACTGGACATTTGTGTTAGACTAGTGATGTCAATCTAATTATATTTTAAGGAATGAGGACACTAGAGAATAATAAGTTCACAATATGTGAAGGAGTAGTTTAGCCTCCTGAGGAGATACGACAATAATTAAACTACAAATACATACAACAAAGTTTATTTTACATTTCATATAATGTTTTTTGCAACTACTGTAAAACATATTTCACTTAGATTTTAAAAAGTCACGAATGTCATTTTGTTTTCTTGACTTTTGGCGTATAGTATAAAATTTATTTCTAATGATATGGAAATCAATAATTTCTGAAGCACTGTAGCTAGTACTAGCCTCAGCAAAAGAGATAAACTTATTTAGTGATTCTGCAGCTTCTGCCCAGCTGATTTTTTCCTTTTCTTTTGTTTCGGCATCTGAGTCACTTTCTTTAAGATTTTGAGTAGGCTGAGGGTTTACTACGTTTACTGCGATGTGAAAGGACACAAAACAACAACGCACAAAAAATGACCGCTGTTTCCGAAGAATACCGAGCGCTTCCGGATGATTCTGAACTATCCCGAAAACTTCCGAATAGCTCTCGAGTGTTTTTATTTGCCTTAAAGACACACTTTTAGAGAAAACCAAAATTTTTACAATTTTCTGGAGTGATGCCGGACTATCGGGCATTCCAGACTGTTGGATGCCGGACTATTGGACTTCTACTGTAATAGGAATATTGTTATGTCTACATTATTAAATGTAAAGTTACTTACTGTATAGCTGTTGGTTAATAAATAGTTTCTTACCAGTTTTATCATTGTATTTGGGATACCCCATCTTCAGTACATGAAAACTATGGCCATGTAAATGGATGGGATGAGCCCAACCTTTGCCTTGTCCCATATTAGTAAATATTAGTTGGTAAACTTTGTTATGCTAGACAACAGAAATGTATAAAACATATAAGAATTGGCATGAATTTCATTTTAATAATATGTCATATTACAATAGTGACAGCTTTAATACTTTTCATACTGACTGAAAGTAAACATACCAGAAGATTTATATAAATGTACCATTTAATGAAAGTAAATATCTGAAGTTTACAGAATATGTACCTAAAACTGATAGTTAAAATTCCCAAAGGCTTATAGACGATGTACCAGTTACATTAAGTAAACTTACCTGAAGGTTTATAGAATATGTACATTGACAAATTTTGTCCTCCCCACATTCATCTGCTTGACACAATGTTTTCACTTCATTCATTTGTGTCAAGGCTGCAACTGTAGGTAACTAAATATATTAAATAGCTTTCATATTAAAAATGTAAAATTTTGTTTGATCTCTTTTAAAATATGCATAACTATTGAATCTGCCTTCTTAACATTTACATTTTTATACTTTACAAGCTAAGGGCTGGTAAATAAATTATGAATACAAAATATTAACGCAAACGGACCTATTTAATACATATTGCTATAAATACAGTTTGTAAAAAGTATTGAAGTTAAAACTATGTTTAGTTGATTAGCAGAGACTCAAAGGCAAGTATCTAATCACAGATTGGAATAATGTACAAATATTGACCACAATAATAAAAGTTGTCTTGTTTTTATTATAAGTCATATGTGAACCTCAAATTGCCTCCCGTTGACTGATGCTGGGGTGTCTGTTATGCCCGGGAAAGCAAAGTTGAGAAAAATTTCTTCAATGTTTTCTTTATCTGTTTCTACTCCTGGTACAGTTATATTTTCAGCTGACACAAATTTATCCAAATTAATGCATGTGGTGTTTTCTAATTCAGGATAGTATGAGAAAGGACAATTTGCAACAAGACATCTGTAAAGATTAAATTAAACAGATTATATTCATGTAAAAGTAACTATGAAATATTTATTAAGGATACAGTTTCAACTTTTGCAAGCCAACTACAATGAGACAAATTAAAAAAAGTTAAAGTGATAATTTAGACCACTGATTCTCAAAAGTGGGCGACATTGCCCTCACCCACAGGAGTGAGGGGAGATCATATAAATCAAGGGGGTGATGAAAGCTTATGGGAAAAAAATTGTGTTCATTTATTAATGATAAGTAATTATGTTTTATTAAATAATGTTTCTTTCTTTAAAAAAATAAACATATGTTACTTATTTAGTAATAGAGAATGTTACAAGATCACTTATTTAAATAACGGAATAGCTCTCATTGAATAGTGGATTTTTGTTTAACAACTGTTGCGATGTAATATTTCTATTGTTTTACAAAGTTCTGACTTCAAACGTTGTCTAGAGCAAGGTGGTTAATATAAACTTCAGAGCCGTTTATTTTTATATTTAACCAGTATGTGGCTCAAACAAACAAGTATGAACTCTGAAGATTTATTGCGTAAAAAAACATTTATTTAGATTCTACATAAAAATAGTTCTCTCTATCGAGAGCGAAACGATTCTTCCTCCTCATTCTACCTTTCTCAACCAATATTTTTCAAGGCAACTTCATTCATAGAATGACTGTTTCAAAAAAAGCTTTACATGTTTTAAGTGAATTTACCACCCTTATCACTTGCTTTTCGAAGAAGTTGAGAATATCGGCTATTAGTGATATTGTTAATATTGTTCTACACATGTTGGCTATCGATACTGTCACACGTACAGGAATCGACTGATGAATATTTCCGTTATGAAGAAGCATTGCTTTAAGACTCTTGGAAGAACATTAAATGAAAAGACGTTATTTCTCAGGACAATGATTAAAACAAATTTCGTTAACAAATAGTCCAGAAACGTCAGTACAGTAACATACGGAGTTGGCTACAGTATAAAATTTAGCGTATAGTACATTTCGTTTCCGGAAGGCGGAATCTTTAAAACTGGGATCCAGTAAATTATATTCTTTCAGCCATGATGTTAAGAGCTCAGCACCAGATTTTGTAAGATTCATGCCTCTCACTAAGTTATCAAATTCCTTATGGTTAGGAAAATGGGGCTGTCCATCAAACTCAATATTCGATCCCTCCCAGTCATCATCATCATCCCTCTCTTCATCAGAATCATGGGTGTTATCATCAACCTTTGCGTTGACAGGTGGAATTGGGATGGGTAAATCTTCATCGTGTGACACTGGTGTAATGGAAGACGGGATATTCGGATACACCAGGGTTTTTGTCTACTTGCTTCTTATATTTAGATAAGTCCACCATATAGAAGTAGCAATTATCTAGGTGGTTGGTAGGTTCCCTCCATATTCTAGGGATGGCAAATAGCATACACTTTTTGGAGCCACGGAGCAACCTTTCAAATTTTGATCTACAACAACCGCAGATGACGTGGGGAGCCCATGGTTTATCCTGATCTCCAACTGCATCCCAAAATATGCTTCATATGCGACGCAATATTTTGTACCATGAGCAATCCTGTATTTCACTTGTTTTGGTCCGATGTAGTAACCGTAACAGTAGCAAAAACAGTATGGAGATAATTTGCAACCTCTTTTAGCCATGCCGTTTGTTAAATACGGTAACTACTTAGAAATACTGAATTGGCTATTATATCAACTCGTTGATCAATAACACACAGTAACCGATGATCGCCGACGTTTAATTTTGTATTATAATGTTTCATCCAGTTAGTTTACATGTATCACCTGGTTGTCATGGTTTAATTCTCCTAGACTGTCCAATATTGCACACTGTCTACTTCTAGCGTCGTCCAACCCTTAGTGGTTTTATTTGTCTATTGTTTCCCCATTATCACTGGTTATCTACCTGTGCAGTGGATGTTTACAAAATGGCCACCAAAAGATTAGATTACTTGTCGTCTTGTCTTTAATGTTTTTACTCCCCACCTGTCGTCTGTGACCTCGTGTACAATTATTCGTATTTTTCATACTAGTTAAATGTCTTGTATCAAACAACATCAAAGGAAATATTCTCCGGTCTCTAGGTAACTATATCTCCTAACAGAATGAAAAGCTCAAAAAAAAGAGTAATTTCAATAACGCATAATGTTTTAAGGTTATTGAATTTAAAAAAAAACCTGAGAAAAATATTTCATCAAAGAGAGAACAAATCTGATTGTTTATAATCCGGTGAAATATTATTTTTATCAACATAAAAATAGGAAAACACATTTTATAATTTTTCTTTTCAATAGTTTGATCTAGCCTAAATATACTCTATCTTTAAGTAAACATTTCCCGACTTGCAGTTAGTTAGAATTGAACAATTCTCTTTAATATTGCTTAGATCATGTTAAACAAAGAGACAACATTTAAATCACAATTTGAGAATCGGTGTATCCTATTGTGATTATGAAATAAGTCAAACAGATTCTGTTTAAATGAAATATTTCCATTCAGCACCAATTCTTCAAACTAAATGGAGAATCTTTTCACAGCTTTGATATAATAGTGTGATTAGTGACTTTAGTATAAATAGTGCCATCAATTCACAAAACCGACCAGCAAAAATATTACCAATCCTCGGCTTCGCTAGGTCACCTAATGGCCCAAAGGAATATGAAGGCAAAAGTATTCCCCTCAAACATCGCGTCGTTCGGTGGAAATACCGGCTTGCCATAGTTTTGATGGGATTGAATCAAATGTTAATATTGATAATTAAATTATAAAACATCTTAAATCCAATTTTTTGAAAAGAAAAATAAATAGCAACATGCATTACCAGTCAATAGTCATTAATGTGTGTGAAGTGTTGCGCTTGTTTGCTTGTTGTTTTTTTGGCTGAGTTGGTGTAGATTTCAATGTTGTACAACTGAACGTGCATAAATACACCCATTCATTTACATATACTAATGTATAGATTTAATTCTTACTTATTATTGAAGGTACAATTTCTTCTTGTTGTTTGAGGATATGTCTCTGTAGAATTCTTGTATCTAAGTATAGCCAATGCAATATGATTGGTCACATTTACTTCTAGAGTTTCTGCTCTTATCCAATAATTATTGACATTATTAGTTGTGTTGATCATAAAATCATATCTTTCACCTGGGTTAATTATAAATGACTCGACTCCTTTCGGTTTAATTTCATATCTAAAAAGAATTGATAAATTGGTTAATATGATTTGTACAAAGTGAACCAACATGAGAAGCAAAATATTCTTAACAGTGATGGGCGAAAGTTAACTAAAAATTAATTTACTGTTTTTAGTTAAAGGCGAAATTAAACAAAGTGAAAAAAGTTTAGTTAAAAGTGTAGTTTTATTCTTTTTTATTTCTTACTAGAAATATTGAGTTACTTTAAGAATATTTTCAAAATGTAAAATTTACATAAAATTTTGTTTCATCTTCAGAGTGAAAATTATACCAACATATTAAAGCAGCTACATTACCTTGACAATAAAAATACTTTTTTAAATTTCATTATAAATCTGACAAACCCAGTAAACAACTCGTTACATAATTCTTCAAGTATTTTAATCATTTTGTTTCCATTATAACAGTATTTTTGTTACACTATATAATGGAAATACCAGTTAATACGTTCATGTTTGGAAATAATCCGTAGATTATATGACTCGTTACATTGTCTTATGCAGAATTTAATTTAAAATACAATAATACGATAACTGATAAAAAAAATTACTTGAAATTTAATTAAAGTTTAACTACATAAATGTTAGTGCACATCACTGAATTTATTTAATTTTATTCCTAAACTGTTTCACGTAATTTAGACAGCTTGATGTACATGTAGTAACTAAAACCTATTTATAAATGATAACTACATATATTTATGTATTCACTGTCAATATCTACACATCACATATATAACTATTAGTTGAGACTAATTTATATCTATGGCGACTTATTAATATTTTCACAAGTGATAAAAGTATGTAAATCTTATAAAATAAGTAGTTTTTAAAAAAAAATATATTTGTTTGTTTTAACATGCAATAAAATAAACTAACTCACCCATCAGTTGCCACTAATTGTAATGAGTGCTCATCTACTGAAACTCTAAATGGATACATATTCCCTGCTCCAATGACCCTAAATCTGAAACATTTTTAATGTAATTGATTCAGATTTTTTTTAGAGCTATAAATACACAATTATTTAACCTAGATCTATGCCATTAGTGAAATATTAGCAAAATAAGAAAATTAAAATAAAATAACATTGGCTGAAAATTATATCTATTATTTGAATGTATTTCCCAATACCTATATAACTTGTTCTGAGATACTGTAAATACAGTCAGTGGAGACTCTGTGTATGAAGTGTTATTTGTGTAATATCTACCTTTACCATTGATTAATCCTGACTGAAAGGCAAACATGCTGAAACAGAAAATAAGAAAACTGAGGTCATGAACTGAGTACATGGAACTTGACAGGGGAAAACATTAATGTACTTGTACAATGATACATTTAGAAAATAGAGGTCTATCCAATGTAAATTATGGCTGCTTTCTAATTCAATTAAATCATAAAAAGTTTATTATTTTTTTTTTGTTAGAATTAATTGACTCAGAAGCTTTTGTAGTCTAAATATTCCATATAAAATTGTATGACAATCTCGATTAAAAGTAATTAAATTTAGTAGACATTACATTATATTTAGTGGACATTACATTCTTTTTAGTAGAAATTACATTATATTTAGTGGACATTACATTCTATTTAGTAGAAATTACATTACATTTAGTGGGCATTACATTCTATTCAGTAGAAATTACATTACATTTAGTGCTGGATTAGCCTAAAAGCAAAGTAATAACGTTCATTGAGGGACGAGGAGAAGAACACAAAAAGATAAATGATTATCCCCCATGTATACTACTTAGTATATAGTAGATCATACAGTATACAAGAATGTGGACAAGAAACAAATTCTAAAAATATATTGCAAAATTGTTGAATTTATATTAAAGGGGAGGTGAAAGGGGTTGCCACTAAATTAGTTTATGTTTAGGGCATCAAAAGCGAACTCAAAAGTAAAAAATTGCATTTTACATATGAACGATTAAATTCATGTAGTGTTTATAATATTTCATTTATGTAGTGTCTGTAATATTTCATTTATGTAGTGTTTGTAATATTTCATTTATGCATTGTTTGTAATATTTCTTTCATGTAGTGTTTGTAATATTTCATTCAAGTAGTGTTTGTAATATTTCATTAATGTAGTGTTTGTAATATTTCATTCATGTAGTGTTTGTAATATTTCATTCATGTAGTGTTTGTAATATTTCATTCATGTAGTGTTTGTAATATTTCATTCATGTAGTGTTTGTAATATTTCATCCATATAGTGTTTGAAATATTTTGAACAATTACTATTATTGAAGATAAGTTCTTTTTACTGATTAAATGATATTATTTTCTGCCAATTTTTTTTTCCTATATACGAAATTATAAAATGAATTTGTAAATAAAGGATTAATACAGATTCTCGCATAAAAACGATTTTTTTTTAAATAACATTGTTTACCTAAATGATCCACCTTCCAATGAACCAGTTGTTTGAATTTTATTCCGATCTTCATAGTGGTCATTTAACATTTTATTATGTGTGAGGTCAGAGTCCATATCATGGTTCCAATCCTGCAAAGTAATTAAGTTAAAAAAGAAATGTAAATAAAAACTTTCTTGGAAAACTGGTGAATCATGCATTAAACTAAATGTTGTTCACACACATTTAAAACTGGTGAATCATGAATTAAACTAAATGCTGTTTACAAACATTCATTCCACAGAAATGTTTGACTGTACCTGTAGCATCATTATGAATTCTTCCATCTGTGCTGGCCGTCTTTCTCTGACAATGAAAGGACCAAGCAATCCCATGGACAGTTGTGACCCAGTATGTGCATGGTACCACATAGTTCCTTTCGGATAAGCCATAAATTTGTAAGTAAACTCTTGTCCTGGCGATATTGGACACTGGATAAATTCAATAAATATTTTACAATCAATAAATGAAATGTATGTCATAAACAATAGTTATGTTTCATACAGTCAACTATATCTATAAATCAGAGCTGATCTTATGGATGGGCGAAACTAGAAAACCCCTTCGAGCACCTATTGCTAAAGGGTCTACTAAAAGTATCAGCTTCTATTATATTTTTAACCAGAATATCCCCAATAGATACGTTACATCTTTCAAAGTTTCTGCCATGGACACGCAAATACCTAAGAGCGGCTTTGCTAGTAAAGAAAACTTGTTGTATAAGAATTTTAAAGTCATGCAGCAGAGCCGTTCGTATAAACAGGAAAACTTTATAGCTACTCAGTCCCTTCTTTAATGAGACTTTCTGTCTGGAAATTCCCATATCCCAAAATAAATAAACATTCCAATCAGTTGCCTTTTTAAAGAAACTTTTTTACGAGCCATTTCGCTACTCAGGAGATGTTTAATATTTCTAGATGAAATAGAATTATAATGGATGATGTTCACATTCTAAAGATTGTTAAGACTTAAACCCAGCACAAGGAAGGGGACTCGAAGCCCTTGCAGAGCCCTGTGCGAAAATCATTTAACATTTGCTTAAATCCCCACGATGTACGATTTTAGAGCCCCTTAAAGTACCTTTGACTAGAGCTCCAACCACCGAAAGAAAGATTCCCCCAAACAAACTTTGACTCTAGTTCCCTCAACTGAAAGAAAAGTTCTATCAAACAACCCTTGACTATAGCTCCCTCAACTGAATAAAAGATTCTATCAAACAACCCTTGACTATAGCTCCCTCAACTGAAAGAAAGATTCTATCAAACAACCCTTGACTATAGCTCCCTCAACTGAATAAAAGATTCTATCAAACAACCAGAAATACATGTCATGGTAAAAGAAAAGACGTTTTCTGTCTATCTCAGCCATACTTCTGACATCAACTCACCTGTGCTATAAAACTAACACCATCACTCCAAGGTGTCCCTTTCTGATGTAAGCCATGCCAATGTACACTGATTGCATTTCCTGTTAGCAAGTTTTTCACATGCACAATGACCGTTTGACCTTCATAAACCTTGAAATAAATAAAATGACAAGAAAGGGAAAACGTACATTTGAGGAAAACTTGCATTAGACCTTCGTAAGAGTGGAATGTTGGATGAATTGATTAATGGATGGATTGATATGGCACTCACATGGGCATACTGTTACCGAACCATCCTACTTCAATCTCTTTTTGAACCTTTAGTTTTTCTTCAGTTATTACAACTGTATCACTTCGTCAGTTGTATTGCTTGCTATGATAACTCAGACCAAAGATTCTCAAACTTGTTTCGCTGATCGCACCCCTTTAAAAAGATATGGCTCATTAGAATTGTGAACTTGATGCAGTGACATTATTCTGCAATGTCAGGGTCTATTTTAGTGAGTTGTAATTTTAAATCACCATGCTCAACTACTTGTAGTCGTTGTTTTTTAATTTATTAATAAATTGGTGACTTTCACGTTCCACTAATATGTTGATAGATTAGGAACTTTTCCACTGTACCTTTTATCCAGGGTGGAGTACAGTTATCTATTTCTGTAGCCAGAACTGATGATGTCCGAATTAAAATTTAACTTTTAGTTTCTCAATTGTTGCAAACACTATGTAACACAATTTTTGTTCCTGGCTTCAAAGCGTTATATTTATGTCTAAAGCATATTGATAAACGACTACATTCAGCACAAACTTTGTTTTTATGACCACAGCCCAGAAAAATGTATTTATTAAGACAAAACAAGGAAATATATATATATTTGTTCATGCGGATTAATACAAAAACAACATCAACATGATAAATAGACAAAGACTGTAAAATTTACTCAAAAAGTTTCAGAAACGATCCGTTTTGCTCGATGTACGAATATTCTGCAAATCTCTTTCTCAAAATGAGCCAAAATGTAGTCCCTATTACGTTTTCATTTAATGTCATCGGATTCCTTGTAATGATGAGATGAAATTACTTAGATCATATAAACCACTAAAGGAACGGTTTCATGGAGCCCTTCTTTCATCCCTACCACAGCCGGGAATGTAATGACCATGGAGGCACCACGGGAGACATGAAAGGAACTTGAGCAAAGACCTAAACAATTTCTTTGGTCCTCACGGGATATCGAACCAGGTACCTTCAGGTTGACAATCGAGCGCTTTACCGCACGACCATTAGTAACGACGTCCAATTTATCTTGATGAAAGCGCTTGCCTTTCTACTCTGAGAAAGCTCCCATGTTCTCATTGACTTTGTCAAGATGAGCGTCGATATGGACTTGGAGTAACATTCTGGCATTCCGTTTTGGCGTAATTCTACATGAGTCTAAACTGCACATTGTTCTCGGCCTTGTGATTACCCAGGAAGCCATGAACAACTGCTAAGAAACTAACTGTTCCAAGCCATTATCTCCGTCCTGTTCAGAAGTTTGGCCAACTCGACACATTCTATGACGTCACATTCTATGACCTTATTGATCTGCAGTCCGATGAAGATACCAGCCTTGACCTTTGCCTCGGACAATTTTGGAAAAAGATCTTGGAAGTACTTGAAAGCTGCTGACTTCTTGTCAAGAGGAGTAACAAAATGCTTGCTGAGGCCTCACTTGATGTGCAACAGTGAATTAACAATATTGTAGGATCTATCTAACTTGAATATTGATAATCTTGTTATAATTTTCATTTGTAACTATTCTTTTTGGATTAACTTTGTTATATAATTACTGGTGAGTGTGTGATTTGTTTGCTTACATAGCTTATTGTAATTCTATAAGGCCTAAAATTCAGGCTCTCTTCATCTTTTACTATTAATATTGAAAATAACATAAACTACGAAATAACAATATATCAAACTTTTTTTTCCACAGCTTAAATTAAACAAGCAATTAAGCCTGTTCCATTCTGGACACAGGACGTGTTAGCGCATTTTCGTATTATGTATCAGTACGTATGCTATCTTTCAGTAAATATTTGTAAATTTTGGAAATGTTTATAAATTCAATTGTGTAATGCATATATTTGTAAAAAAAAATTATAAAGACGTTTCTTTATATTTGAAAAAATTATTGTCTCTTAAATCTAACTACAAGTGGTTTGTGGTTACTGAAATAGGACTCATAATTGAAAACATTCTAAATTATAGCCATTTAATCGTCCGAAAACTCCGTCAATTGTTGCATAGCTCTGATACTTTCAATTAAACTCAGAACACAAGCTTACTATTTCATTTGATGAGTTTCTTAATAAATCTTGGTGAAACTACGTACTGCAGTATTTCGCACCAAATGAACGGGTTATTGAACGTACAAGGTGTATATATAATATATAAGCCCCTTAGGAGCCCTCAGAGGTCCTATCGCGAAAAGAACTTTTGATGTACACATGGCAGGCCAAGACCTACAAAATGATATATACATCATGGGTCTAGGACTTATAGTTGCTGAGATATAGCGCTCCTTTATTAATATAGCTTATATAGTAAAAAACGGTAGTAAGGCCCCTTTTACTGCCCTGAGAGGTCAGATCGCGAAATGGAAAAAAGTCATTTCTTGGCAGGCCAAGACCTACAAAATGATATATACATCATGGGTCTAGGACTTATGGTTGTTGAGATCTAGGGTGATGACGGACGGACGGACAGACAAAACGGGGACAATAGAGCATTTTTTTTTTCGAAAATGCTCTAAAAACGGGATTTCTAAGCTACTCTAATTTTTAGATAATTCAAAATATTATTCAGCAGAAACTGAAGAGACCACTCACAGTTTTCGGCGTCACAATGACACAAATCATCTATCAACATGATCACAGTTATCTATCTACACAATTACACTCTGAGAAATAAGAATCATTGAAACTTGGTTAAGAAATATACTCACTAGAAAGTTTAATGTGACTCTGTCACATTGAACAAAGAAGCAATTCTCTAAACCATACATTGAGGTTGAAAGCTAAACTTCAGTTTCCGAAATCTCGCTAACCTGCTTATTTTGATATTTGCATGTGTGCACAATATGCCTGATATAAGTATGATTTTACTATCATGCACATTACATGATTTACATGTTTTTTTTTTTTGTCTTTTTTCCCCCAATCCGTCCCGCAATTGTCACTCTTTTTCTCAACCGGACCATGGTTAAAAAATAACAATTGGTGACCCGATCTACCTAATACGAACATCTCTACTGCAAGTGGAAATATTGATTCGAAAAAAATGTGAAATACGTCATTAAATTGTACATATTCTAGAGATATTGGTTTTTTGCTCCAGCGGCCATGATAGTTGCAATAAAGGCAGCGTTCTGCAGCTACGTCGCCTCTTCTTTTCTGAAAAACTGCCATTTTGAGGTTTGTAGCCGATCTAGTACTTTATATATATATATATATATATATATATATATATATATATATATATATATATATATATATATATGATATAAAAATTGGCATATTATGTAGATGTCTATGGATATAAATAGCAGCTGTATTACAAAAGAAGAACTTTTGGCCAATTGAGTTGATTAATTAAAATTACAAAACAATGAATTCTGAACAATTTCGAAAATCAAAATATCTACCATATTACAAAAAAAAAACTGAAGGTTGATTGCTCGTACAAAAGTTGGTCTAGCTTTAAGAAAACAATATCACATTCTTTTCAGTGATTCTGCACATTAAATAAATGTACGGTGATTTTCGATAAACAATGATCCAGTAATGTATAAAATAAAGTATATAACTGTTCAAAAATAACAAATATAACAGCGGTAGGAAAAAGGTATCCAATGGATACTGTGTAGCCTAACTGATAACATGTAGGTGTAGCTATTAATAATATAAATAAATAGAAGTAATAGTTTTGTAAAGGGATCATAACTTTTCTTAACATCTCCAGAGACACAGAGAATTTTGTTTTATGTGTCAAAAGAAACTTGACTTGATAAAATTGTGTATTAGTTTCCAGTCTGCGAATACAGTTTACTGAAGTTATTCATTATCCATTAAATACTAGTATCTTAAATCTGGCAATAAAGATAATGAATTAGATAATTGTATTGATAAATGTTGATATTTGTGGTGCCCCTTGTGCCCTTGATGCCTTAAGCAGTTGCTTACATTGCTTATATGTAAATACAACATTGATCATACGTTAATGTGTTTGAACACATTATAACATTTACATTGCTGGATTCTTACAATTTAAAAATAGTTTCTTTCTGTTTTTCAGTTGCAGAATTTAAAGACTTTTTTGAAAAATTAAAGTTCCGAAATCGTGTCATATAGTGAGATGATCAACATGTCTGTCCGACACATTCAGAATATATACTACAATAGTTGGTCGATTCTCAGAATATATTACAATCTGAAATATGTCCTACATAATATATTATGATCTGTGACATATCCTACATAATATATTACAAACTGTGACATGTCCTACATATATATTACAAACTGTGACATGTCCTACATATATATTACAAACTGTGACATGTCCTACATATATATTACAAACTGTGACATGTCCTACATATATATTACAAACTGTGACATGTCCTACATATATATTACAAACTGTGACATGTCCTACATATATATTACAAATTGTGACATGTCCTACGTATATATTACAAATTGTGACATGTCCTACATATATATTACAAACTGTGACATGCCCTACATATATATTACAAACTGTGACATGTCCTACATATATATTACAAACAGTGACATGTCCTACATATATATTACAAACTGTGACATGTGCTACATATATATTACAAACTGTGACATGTCCTACATATATATTACAAACTGTGACATGTCCTACATATATATTACAAACTGTGACATGTCCTACATATATATTACAAACTGTGACATGTCCTACATATATATTACAAACTGTGACATGTCCTACATATATATTACAAACTGTGACATGTCCTACATATATATTACAAACTGTGACATGTCCTACATATATATTACAAACTGTGACATGTCCTACATATATATTACAAACTGTGACATGTCCTACATATATATTACAAACTGTGACATGTCCTACATATATATTACAAACTGTGACATGTCCTACATATATATTACAAACTGTTACATGTCCTACATATATATTACAAACTGTGACATGTCCTACATATATATACGTGGTTATAGGTTGATGCACATCTAATGCTGAGACATTCTTATATTATTGAGATGCAAATTATAGATGCGAATCTCCTACATTGACAAAAAAATGTATCAAAGTCATTTTTTATTTAATTTTTGCTGCTGATGAATTGCTTTCGCAAAAATAATTAGTTCTAACCTTTCTTGTTCTGTTTTTTGTAATATTGAAGAGATAAATTTAAATATGCCTACATGTAGTATTATATTTTGAAAATGTCTATTGCATTTAAAAATGATGCATTTATTTAGATATTATCAAATCAATAAATTATTTTCCCAATTTAATTAGTGCGTTGCTGAAGTAATACCTACCTCAATAGAAGGTCCAGGCATTGTATTATTGACTGTGATGACCAATCGCTGCTTTTCCCAACCGTCGGTAACAATCACGCGATCAGGATCTACTGGCTGAGCTGTTGATGTGTTTGTGACGTTGTAATGATAAAGTTTACCGCCAGAAGAGTAAACTGCCATTTTGTTGTCCATCATGGTCATGTGATGTTCAACCTCTAGCCAAAATTCACAGACATCCTGTGTCATTTCACAGACAGACCCAAGACACATTGTACAGAGACCCATCAATAGAAATAAAACCAAGACAGTTCTGGAAAACAAAGTTTACAATTGAGATTTATTGAATAATTGCAATAAGGACTTGAAAGTTTACTTCCTACGAATTTTTTTTTAATACAATAAAATGTCATTCTCATTGATTGGTTAATTTTCAAATCAAATTTTACTTTTTTCTATTCATCCTGAATAGGAGATACACATGACCATTGACCACCCCAGATGATTTGATTGTGTCTACTGGACCAGGTCATGGACTCCCTACTAAAATAACAGAATAATTTGAAAATGAATTTTGTTTGTCAGACCAATACATAAGAAATGAGAGTTTAATGGTTTATCATTTGTTTTGTATCATTATTTAATTGGAAGTCATAGTTAAACTCTATTTACAGATAATGGATATTTTACAATGATCCGCAGTATTAAAATTGATAAAGTTAATGACAATACAATCTTTTACAAAAAATTATATAATTTGTCAGCAGGGTTGTTAACGATACTCTTAAATTGTATCGCCAATACCGATACCGATAATTCATGAAAATAGTATCGCCATTACCAATAAAAATTCTCAAGTAAAAATGTATCGCCAAAATCGATACAGATACAATACCAATACTTTTGAGAACAACATGTTTTTATTTAAAATATAATGATTGCAAGTTCTCAGGTTTTTAAAAAAAAGTAAAAACAATTAAATACAACGTCAAAGCACAATTTTAATGCTAATCACTTCACCATTTGGCAGCACATAAGAAGAACATCATTTCAAAATGATCAGTGCTTAGCCTAAAACAAGGGTCGGCAACCTGCGGTTCGCGAGCCGCATGCGGCTCTTTCGATGTGAAGTTGCGGCTCTTTCGATGTCAAACGGCGGCCTAATCAAATACCATAATCTTGAAACAAAAAAATTCAGTGGCTCTTTAAAAACTTGAGAAAAATGCAGTTTTTTTTACTTTTGGCTCTTTCGTCTCAAAAGGTAGCCGACCCCTGGCCTAGAACGTAATGGCATGAAAAACACGCCCACCCAATGAAACCAGGCGCTCAACTGCAGCACTAGCCGTAATTCCTGTGTTCAGTTATAAGTATAGTTTCTTAATGCTTGGGTAGAGTGCTAATGACAGCATTTCTGATGAGTTATCTTCAAGATATCTGTCTACTTCAGCAGAATTGTTACTATTAAGTAGAGCTGCTGTTCGATTAAAAAAATTGATCGCAATTATCGCATGATTAAAATTTTTAATCGCAAATTAACGCACTTTTTAATCGACACAATATAACACATTTTGTTTCTATTCAAACATGTAAGTTAGAATATCATAGCATAAAATTGGTATAATAAGCAATTCAGATTAATTTACGAAAGAGGTATAATTAATTGTAACAGATTTATTAAGCATCAGCACTAATGTCTGTTGAACTATTTATTGAGGCCAGTTTATTGACATGTATCAATCACGTCAAGTGATGCGAGTTATTTTTTTTTAAATCAACAACATTGCCAAACAAGTGTTTTTCTCGTACCATAGCTTCCGAGCTAATGACGTATTTCAACCCCTCTCCCCTCTATCCCTGTCATATTTGCTACACTTTGCCCCCCCCCACGTATGTCTTGTTTACCCAACCCTCCACTACCGTACTTACCCCCTTCACTTCCCATTCCAAAACAAAATACACACGTCATTTACATCTCATATGTGCCTTTCCCTTCATAAAATAACAGTATAGCCAGAAAGTACTTGCTCACTTATTATTGACGCGTTTTTTTTATCCCCCCCCCTTTCCCACCCTGTTAGATTGTTGACACACTTAGCAGCTTCTCTCCCCACAAAGATGACGTTACTACCAACCGTACCGTACCCCCCTCTGTCCCATTTTTCCAAATCATGGCACCTGTCAATCAACCAAATGTTCACTAATGGTATCATTGAGTGTCATAATAATTATTAAGAAAAGACAATACTATTGTTTCAAGGTCATGTAGCTGCTACGATTTTATGTAAGCGTGACAGTTACTGTATTCGGTGGATTTTTTTAAAATGTTTTTTTAAATCTTGTCTGATCTAGTTATGGTTATAGAATTGGATTATTTACTGATTACTGAAATGACAACAATTGGCTAAAATTTAACGCATTTAGGTGTTTGCGTTAAAAATGTAATCGCATATGTTTAACGCATTAATTACGCTTTAATTGCAGTTAAAAAACAACCCGATATAAAATATTAAATTTAGCTCAGTGTCACAATAATTCTGAAAAATATAACCACTGTCTCGTGTACAGTCTAAACCTTGATTGACAGGTGTCATGTATATGAAACTATTAGTGCAGCTGTTGCAAACGTGACCGGCCTAATGCTGTATTATCAAAATGCTATAAAAAATTTGCGCAAAAATTGATGATACAAAAATGTCCAGCATTTCGTTATTTTGATCTAGTTTTAACCTGGCTCATTATACACTTAATTTTTTTTTTACCTTCAGGTTGACTTCAGTAATACACTACAGTATATAATGTAAACTAGTGAATGAAACTTTTCTCTTTTTACATCGACCGGGAATGGAGCAGGAGGTTTACTTGTGGAAGGGCTATATAACAAAAACATCTTCATTTATATTAAAGTGGGGATTTTGTCGACATTTCTGAGGTAGAGGGTGTATGCGGATTGCGACAGGGTGGGGTGATAGATCTACTTAATAAGTGAACAAACCTTAACTTCAAATTTGTTGAGTGAAATACTGTTAGTTATCGATTTCTTGAACTTGCAATATTTTGGTCAAATTAACGCATTTAGGTGTTGCGTTAAAAATTTTAATCGCAAATTTTTTTTGACGCGTTAATCGCAAATTAACGCAGTTTAATCAGCAGCCCTACTATTAAGCAATTCATCCTTGTTAAAGTTAGTAGCTATCTGGAACAAACAAAATCGCTCATCTTTGGCTGCGGCAATCGGCACGTATCGCGTTACTCCCGGAGACACTCGGTGGAATTCCACTTACGATTCTGTTGCAAAATTGTTTACTATCCAATCCAGAATTAGAAGTTAAACTTGATATGGTGTTTGATAACATTAACATCAAGAAACTGACTCCGCAACAGAAAATATTCAGAGCAGAATAGATTGAAGTATTTGATCCATTGTGTTGTGGACTGGGCATTTGGGAAGGAAAAAGTAATATTGGATTTGGCTATTTACTGCCCACACTAACCGTTATAAAAGGTAAATTGCAGGTAACGATTTTGCGACATAAACACCCTCTCACGGTGTGTGAACCCCTTGCCATAGATGTTATTGATTGAATTAATACGTGATTCGATTTTATATTTTCTGATCCAGAAACAGACAACTTGGATCACAAGGCAGAAGTTGTAAAAACCTTAAAGCGTGCCTGCAGTGCACTGAGTGCACTTACCATTCAACTTACTCTGCAGGGTGGTGCAGCTTTAGTACAGTCAACAGTACAGATATCTGAATCTACAGATTTGTTTGCTTGTTTTACTGCACGGCGGAAGAACCAGGACGAATTGATTAATAGTAACAGTTCTGCTGAAGTATTTGTAATGGTGAAACGTTAATCGAAATATTTGAAAAATTTTATGTTCTAAAATATTCGTGTCGATTGGATGGTGAACTTTTTTATGCAAAGCAAAAAATAACCCCTATTTTCTTTATTTGTGATACAAAGCTCCACCTAATATGATATGGGGACATAGGCTTATATTTTAGTCATACCCCTACTATTGACTGATCACTGAGTGCAACGACTAGTGCTGGTGCGTACTTCAATGTTTTAAATGCGATGACAATATACAACTGTTACTATAACCAAAATGAAACGAAAGAAAGAATGTATAATGTTGACACATGAAAGAAAGAACAACAGAAGATAAAAAAAGATGAAAAATGAAAGCCGACGATAAAAATGTTGCTTTGAACGTTGAAAATTGCCATGCGGTTAGATCAAAGAGTGTCATTTTACAAGATATTTTTTTTTTTAATTTGTCTATGTCCATGTATTTATATTCGATTAATAGTTTTTAACCACTCAAAATTGTATTGTTTGATGAACTCATCATATTATTAAATAATATAATATGTGTTAATTATATGATATTGTTTTATTACAGTTTTCAATTTTAATTACACCATAGTTTTAGAATTTAATACCATTCAATTAATTATATTTAACGAACTGTAGTAAATACTAAAAAAGAATGAATCAATAAATAAAAACAACTGTAGGCTATAAATATAAATAAGCATAAATGAATTAACAATTCAATTAACATACATACACACAAGCATACAGTACGGTATATAATTTATTGCTATATAATCTATAAACACTTATAGTATATACTTTTATATAAATATATATATATATATATATATATGTGTGTGTGTGTGTGTGTGTGTGTGTGTATCTGACAGATCGATAAAAAATAAAGTTTTCTTTTCTGTTGTTCATTAAAACATTGAACAAAAAGTTGACAGAAAGAAAGTAAATGCATGAAAGAATATAAGAATAACATTTATAGACATCGGCGCGCAAAGCAAAAACTTCAAAAGAAGATAAAAACTACAGTTTTTCTTCAACTCGCCGACCGTGGTTGTATTGGTGGGGAGGTGCCTGTCGTTAATATTGGTGGGGTTGATGGTTACTAGTAAGGATTAAATTTATGTACATGGCAATGTATTAAAATCGCTATTAGTTTTCTGCAAATAGTGACAATATAAAAGTATCGGTATCGAGTATCGAAATTTTTTTAAATGTATCGGCGATTCACAAATCAATACTTGATACAAAAAGGATCGGTAATACAGCAACCAATATTAAAAAAGTATCGACGATACTGTATCGGCCGATACCGTTACTTCGATACTAACAACCCTGTTAGTCAGTAACGAAAATATATTGTCATTAAGTAAGATGAGGTAACTAATAAAGAAATAATAAATCATAAGTTATCCTACCAATATTTACTTGTCACTTAATGACTGAAACTGGGATAGGTTTGGGACCACTTTATGTGCCCGGGTTCAATATGTTGAATATTTATTTGCAAGCCGAATCCAAGTTTAAGTATTTATTAACCTAGAACTTATGTATGTTATCATTACTAGAAATATAAACGTGGGTGTCCACATAAATACATAGATTACTTATTTATTGCTAATTATCAGTAGATAATTTAAGACATATTCGGTCAACTATATTGTATTTACCAACGCTTTGCATTTTAGTAATGATAATATATAATAAAAAATCAATTCCTACTCTGTCTGCGTCTGTCACACAAGTTGGCAGCAACATTTACATGTACTGTTCTATACTGCATGAGTTTAAGTTGGACATCATGCACTCATTTTATTTCTATGTTGCCTAGCAATACTGTAGTGACCTTCTTTCATCTCCGTTAAGCCCTGGTCATGGGGGCACTATGGGAGACGTGAGGGAACTTTCACCAGCCCTGAGAAGTTCCCCTGATACTAACCAGAAATTCGTGCTCTCGGTTAATAGTTGAGCGCAGCAGCGCTCAGACGTACATTCCCTCTAATGAACTTTCTCTATGTAGTTATCAGAAATAGCATAATTACTACTTTATGAAATTAACGCAAAATGAATCTTAAGAAATTAGCGAATTATTATATACTAGTTGAAAAGCCTACTGAAGCTGGCTGCTACGTGCGAGGGAGATTAGACTACTAAAAAAGGCATATAATAAGAACTCTTTGTTATGTTTAGAATGACGGATGCGAAAATTTCCTATTTTGGTATTCCCCGAACTATTTTTACCGAGCAAGCGAGTTAACTAATACTGTGATTAGTTAACTCCTTATACTGTAATTTAGTTGTATCCCCTTTGACAATTAGCCTGAGGGAGACTGACGGATGCGAAAATTCTCAGTTTTGGAATTCCTCGAGCGAGGGTAGTTTTCATATCGTGCGGTGTATGCGTTGCATTTCAGTATGTTCATAGCAATTAAAGCCAAATGTTATTTTCTATTACAGTATTTAAAACATCTCTTTGTTATTTTTGTTCATATCGTATTCTGTTCATGGCAATATAGGCCATATGTTCTTTTCTATTGCAGTATTTCGTATATTTCTTTGTTATCCCTTCTGCACCTCATCATACACAGTTACAATTCACGGTTACAACGCACACCGCACGAAATGAAAACTACCTGAGAAAGAGAGACACAGCCTAGGTTAGACGATTACGTATTGAAGGATATCTCAAGATAATGTAATATATATGGTGTTAAATTTGTTATTATTTCTATAAAATATTTATATCTTGCAAATAATTAGCTCCCTCTACCGCCAACATCTCAAACTACGTCGTTTTTTTTTATTAATTATTACGTCACATGAATGAATTGTATAGGGCTGGAGTCTCAGTAGCACCGTACACAATGTAGTCTCCGTAGCACCGTACACAATGTAGTCTCAGTAGCACCGTACACAATGTAGTCTCAGTAGCACCGTAC
>JAGDYQ010000046.1:708833-821608 GCA_021962125.1 Bulinus truncatus | reverse complement strand
TAGCGATAACACAATGGGAGTTAACTCTTTTTAATTGCTGGTTGCCTCTGCAATTGAAAGATTTTTTTTTATTCTTAGAGCGCTTAGCATAGTAATAAAACATTTTATTTTATTATTGTACATTTCTGTGTTCTTTAAACACATTGTTGTAAAAAAATACTTAAGTAAGTACGTTTAATTAAAATATTCTGGATGTAGTGAGATTGCAAATATTTTTTTCTTTGTTTTTTAATCTTCATGTTAATAACCCTCCCACCACCCCGCTTTTTTCTCACGCTTTTTTCATTTAATTTTTAAGATAAAAGTAAGAAAACATCACTATAGTAATTTTGTTTAATTAACTCTTGTAGCTTCTACGTGGTATTTTTTTTTATTTTTATATTCGCTGTTGCACTTACCAGCGCTAATAGATTTCGCTTGTTTTACTATCCCAATTACATCAGACAACGACAGTATGGCTGAAAGGTGTCAGCGTCTTATTATATCAAATTAGAAAACGTTTGGCAATCGAGATCTACTTATATAGCCAACACATAAAACACTTTGCTGCATTAAACTCTGAAGCTTTTAATCGAATAGTCAAAAGAGGCATCTCAACCAATAATATTATTGTAAATCCAGAATAGATGATTTAAAACATAAATCGCCAAACTTTGAAATTAAATTTTTTAGCAATTCTTGCGAAAGTTCTTCAGTCGACAGGTCTTTTTCTGACCTAAGATATATACGTAATAGAAAAATAACCAATATCAGAACAGAGTAACTGGGTGTCATTGATAACAATGAAAAATTCAATTTTCTTAGAGATAAAGGAAAAAATACTTTTAATGACGAACTGAGTTATTCATACAAAAGACTCGACGAATGGAGCTAAACTATAAGTAATCATCATAGTATAGGTAATTTAATATGTAATTTTTAGGTTATCGGTAGAAGTATTGTATGTAAAAGAAAGTTTTTATATTAATAATAACCGGTAACACCCTTGCAAAAGTCACGCCTCGTCCTTGTGTGGAAGTGAAGTTGGTTTGTGGTTAAGGTGATGTTGGTAAATTGTTGAGGTGATGTTGGTCAGTTGTTGAGATGATGTTGATCTGTGGTTAAGGTGATGTTGGTCAATTGTTGAGTTGATGTTTATGTGTTGTGGAAGTGATGTTGGTAAGTTGAATTTTACTTACAACTCTGAAATAGCAGCAAGAAATTAATGCATTTAGGTTTTAGCGTTAAAAAGTTAATTGCATCATTTTAACGCATTAATTACGCATTAATTGCAGTTAATCAGCAGCCATAATAATTACAAGATCTATCCAGATACCAAAACGTTAGGAACAAACAACAAAACAAAGAGGGTGATGAATTACAAGTGCTGCTGAGTGAGGTAGAAGAAACAATACGAAATTTAAAAGGTGCTGGAGACAATATTACTGCTGAACTGCTAAAACACTGAAATGAGGCAGTAACCAAGGTTTTAACAACGCTCTGCCAGAAGATATGGGGGCAAAAGTCACGCCCAAGGAATGGACTCAGTCACTCATCATACCACTGCCTAAAAACAGGACAATCAGTCTCATATGTAAACTAAGCAAAGTAATGCTAACAATTATACTCAGCCGAATAAAGCCAGTAGCCGAGGTATTACTGGCAGAAGAACAGGAAAGTTTCAGACCAGACAGAAGCACAATCGAGCAGAACTTAAACCGTCGCTTGCTCTTAGAAAAACGCATACAACACCATCGCGAACTTCATCGTAACTTTATAGACTTCAAGAAATCCTTTGATCGAGTATGGCACGAGGGACAAATTATGAGAAGCTACAGCCTTGAAGAGGTCGTGGTACTACTGATCGAAGTGTTCTACAATCATGCGAGCGGTGCAGTCCAACTCAATAGGTGAATTCTTCAGGATGTCGATTTTAATATGTCAAGGCCGCATTCTCTCACGCAAGAAGCACTCACTGACCACCACACGTCCATCTCCATTGGGGGAAGACCCCTATGCAACCTAAGATTTGCTGTTGATATAGATCTCCTGGCCGTGAGCAACAGTGAACTACAGGAGCTGACTGAAGAGCTTGCAGAAAGGGGGGGGGGGTGCATACGGAATGGAAATCAGCTCCGAAAAAAAAGCAAGATAATGGTCAACGCTACAGATGCCAGGGGACGGATGGTCGAGTGGCAAGCACTCGACTGTCTGAGGGACTCTTGTTCGATCTCCGGTGAGGACCAATGGATATTTCAGGTCTTGGCTCAGGTTCCCGATATATCTCCCGTGGTGCCTCCATGCAGTGCTCGATTTAAGAAAAAACCAGTGCCGGTGATGAACACACATTTCTGCCGGGAATAAATGTCTATGATTTCATCCCCGGCTGGGATATATCAGCTAAAGCAGAGCCGGGGATGACAGGTCTCAGTGCCGGGAATATCCCCGGCGGTAACCCCGGCATCCCCGGCGGTAAATTGAGCCCTGCCTCCACGGCCATTGCACTATCGTCTGTGGTGGGGATGAAATAAGGCATTATAAAAACCGCCCCATTAGTGGTTTATAGGATCTAAGAGATTTCATCTCATTCTTACAGGGACTTCATTTACTGATGCCAGTAGTGCAAACATCATAATGAACCATCAAAAGCTGGAAGAGGTATAGAATCTCAAATATCTTGGAGCCATCTTATCCAAAGACGGAATCTGGGAAGCGGGAACTCGGGCCAAGATTGGGTCAGCGATGGCGGCTATAAGTAAATAAGTAAGTAAGTAAGTAAAGTTCTCTTAACCCTAACGGGCAAAAAGGGCAGAAGAAGTGTTGAATTCATCTGTTTCTACAACCTCGGCATATGAAGGGATTGTGTGGTTAGCACAACGCCCAGCTGCCTTTACTTCCCCAACTTAAGTCAGGTACACATTTAAAGCTGGGTGGACTTGTGGGACGACTTTGCACCAAATTACACCTGGAAAAATTCCATGGATCGAACCCAGGCCTCTCAGGTCGACAGTCGAGTATCTTCACCACTCGGCCATCCGGCTATGGCTAAATTAATCAGAACCTGGACCAGCAAAAACATTAGCCGAACAAAGAAGCCCAGACTTTGAGCCCAAGTTAAAACCATTGCCCTGTATGGGGACACTATTAGCAGCCACAGCAAACAAGTCGCAATGATTCGAAAATAAATACTTAAAAATCTCCTACCTAGAACGCAAGATCCATGGGTTTGTCCGAGAAAGAATATCATCTTTCATGGGCCCTCAGGAAACGATTATGGCAACAGTCAACCGACGCAATAAAGCACGATTCAGTCATGTGTTAAGGCATAATAGTCTGCCAAAAACCATTGGTCAAGGGGCTGTAGATGAGGCCGTCGCAGAGGAAATACAAGAGTATACAGGGCTACTAATGAATGAATTTAAGACAGCCGCTCAGGATAGGCAACTGTTGAGAAGTATCTCTGTTGATGTGTCCATTCATCCCCTCAACGTCCACATCGGTTAAGGGTATGATGATGAAGATGCCTTCAGATCTGTGGGATGAGTGTTCCCGCTTCATCTTCCAGTACAGCGTAAAAAATGGTGTTAGCACTTTTCCAGACCAGCAGAGTGTGTGTACTGCTCATCTCATCGACTTGCTCTCTCCTGAGTTCTTTTTAGAACTACTAGCCACAGGCGGAGACCAAACACATGTGGTCTTTTGGGTTTACAGATTTTATTGTTAAGGTAGCCGATAAAGCTACTTGCCTTTTTTAAGGCACAATGGTTGTCGTTTGATGTAAATTAATTCTATTCGTTGTATTTGCGTGTGTCGTGTACTCATTTCATGTTGTGTTGTGTGCGTCATGTGGAACCACGTGGCTGGGTAAAATACAAATACACGCCCAAACTCAGTAGGTGACCATACACCAAAGACCACGACCGTCACAGATCGCCCATGATCTTGACATATATCATGTGGTGTATAGATTACTAGTGGAATATAATATATACTATGTGTAGATTAGTAGTAGAATATAATATACTACCGGAAAAAGCCTGCTGAAGCTGGCTAAACGAAATCCTACAGTGTGTAAATTATTAATAGAATATAATATACACTATGTGTAGTGTAGTAGTATAATATAATTTATTCTGCGGTGTAGACACTGGCAGCTTAAAGTCATTGTAATGCACTAAAATAAATATTAGTAGATAAATAGTTTATGATCCCCCTTGGTGCTAGTCGTAACGATTCGGTTCATTGAAACCCAATGGACTGCGACAAAATGTAAACAAACATCATGTTTTTTTATAACTATACATATATATTATATATATATATATATATAAGCTAGCTAGGTAAAGTTACATTTGAGAGCCTTAAGGGAAAGTTATATTGGGGAGACATAGGTGAAGTTACTTTTGGGAGCCATGGACTAAAAATGCTGTCAATGCCATCGCTTGATAAACAGGCTCCTAAATATCTTTGACAGATCATGTACTTCGGGCCCCATAACTATGACGTCATTTTAGCCCAGGGCACTTGATAAGTGGTCATATAACCCTTTCTTCCGGCGGGCCAGGGCTGCTACCAATGAGGCCTTACAGATTGTCCAACTCTATTAAAACATTTGTTTTTGAACTAGTTAAACACCTCTTGAGTAGAAGGTTTAGAAATGAAAATAAAACAATAGCTATAATATTTATTTGGTTACTGCAAATTAAAATTATTTAAGCAGTACGACCCAAGGCAGCAACCTACTTTGTCTATTTATTTAAAACAAGCAATTAAGCCTGTTCCATTCTGGACACAGGACGTGTTAGCGCATTTCCTTGTTATGTATCAGTACGTTTGTTAGCTTTCAGTAGATATTTGTAAATTTTGGAAATGTTTATAAATTCAATTGTGTAATGCATATATCTGTAAAAAAATATTATAAAGACGTTTCTTTATATTTGAAAAAAAAGTATTTTCTCTTAAATCTAACTACAAGTGGTTTGTGGTTACTGAAATAGGACTCATAATTGAAAACATTCGAAATTGTAGTCATTTAATCGTCCGAAAACTCCGTCAATTGTTGCATAGCTCTGATGCTTTAAATTAAACTCAGAACACAAGCTTACTATTTCATTTGATGAGTTTCTTAATAAATCTTGGTGAAACTACGTGCTGCAGTATTTCGCACCAAATGAATGGGTTATTGAATGTACAAGGTGTAGAATGGGGCCATATATATATTATATAAGCCCCTTAGGAGCCCTGAAGCCCGGCCCTCAGAGGTCCTATTGCGAAATGAACTTTTGATGTACACATGGCAGGCCAAGACCTACAAAATGATATATACATCATGGGTCTAGGACTTATGGTTGCTGAGATATAGGGCGCTCCTTTATTAATATAGCTTATATAGTAAAAAACGGTACTTTATAAGGCCCCTTTTACGGCCCTCAGAGGTCAGATCGCGAAATGGAAAAAAGTCATTTCTTGGCAGGCCAAGACCTACAAAATGATATATACATCATGGGTCTAGGACTTATGGTTGTTGAGATCTAGGGTGATGACGGACAGACAGACAGACAAAACGGGGACAATGCTCTAAAAATGGCTTTGCGTTCTGTTGCTGATACAGATTGCATGTCACAAATTAATCTAAAGAAGTTGTAAATTAGCTGTTTGCTTAAAGTGTATAACAAAAATAATTTGTAGTTAAATTTATCTTCTACCATTGCGTGGCGGAAGCAACTGGTTGGTTGATTTTTTTTTTTACGCTGGCGAACTCCTCACGGCGAGTTGTAACGCCATTCCTAAATGGCAGTGCAGCTCCTGGTCTCTATATATAGAAGAGTGCAGCTCCTGTCCCCATTGTTAGTTTCAAATGATCCTAGTGAAAGTTTCGTGTTTACTTTGTCTTTTCTTGATAATATTATTCTTTTAATAGCAAGGAAAAAAAAATGTAAACATGTGTGTTAATTATGTGCACAAATTCTAATTTCAATACAAAATTTAAATAGTACTTTTAAGTTAAAAATATCAAAATCTTTTCTTTTTGTCAGTTTTTGACTGCGCAATGATGAATTACAAGAATAATGTAGATTTCTGAAAGAGAAATAAGTCTGTAACAGAACTAAGTGATATTAATGTGAGCTTTAATTGACAAAAAATAGTTAAGCTAATATTTCATATTTCTGAACTATTTTCTGGACAAAGAGTCACTCTTTTCAGACTATCTGGATCTCAATCAGAAATGTAAGTATGGTCTGAGACACACAAAGGAATGACCAGTCACGAGACTTCTATTTGTTTGTAAAATAAATATACCGTATAATGTTATATGACAATATTTTTAATGGACTATAAAGTGTGCGTCATTTTTACAGCCCGTTTGAATTGTCTATAAAGTGTGCTCATTTTTACAGCCCGTTTGTATTGTCTATAAAGTGTGCGTCATTTTTACAGCCCGTTTGTATTGTCTGTAAAGTGTGCGTCATTTTTACAGCCCGTTTGTATTGTCTGTAAAGTGTGCGTCATTTTTACAACCCGTTTGTATTGTCTGTAAAGTGTGCGTCATTTTTACAGCCCGTTTGTATTTTCTGTAAAGTGTGCGTCATTTTTACAGCCCGTTTGTAATGTCTGTAAAGTGTGCGTCATTTTTACAGCCCGTTTGTAATGTCTGTAAAGTGTGCGTCATTTTTACAGTCCGTTTGTAATGTCTGTAAAGTGTGCGTCATTTTTACAACCCGTTTGTATTGTCTGTAAAGTGTGCGTCATTTTTACAGCCCGTTTGTATTGTCTGTAAAGTGTGCGTCATTTTTACAGTCCGTTTGTAATGTCTGTAAAGTGTGCGTCATTTTTACAACTAAGTAGGGGCGGAACTTATTTTACCATCCGAGTGGGGCGTCATTTAGTTTAGTATTTGATGGTAAGAGAATAGGGCGACATTTTTAGAGTTTGTAACGGACGCCACTAGCACTCAACTATACCTCTACTGTATCCCAACTGTACCTCTAAGGTACATAAACTGTACCTATATTGTACCACAACTGTACCCCAACTGTACCTATACTGTACCTCAACCTCCCATTGGCTTTGACTTACCGTGAAGGTATAAGAAAAAAACATACATAACTATAACATTGTACGTTGTACATAACTATAACATTGTACGTTGTACATAACTATAACATTGTACGTTGTACATAACTATAACATTGTACGTTGTACATAACTATAACATTGTACGTTGTACATAACTATAACATTGTACGTTGTACATAACTATAACATTGTACGTTGTACATAACTATATCATTGTACGTTGTACATAACTATAACAGATGAAATAACAAAAATAATTGTCTTTCTTCGGTTCTCTTTGAGTCTTTTCTTTAGGTTTACTATCATTAAAACAAAACTTGTAGTTCTTAGTCTACTGACTGTACTCATATCGTTTGTGTCTACTGACTGTACTCATATAGTTTGTGTCTACTGACTGTACTCATATAGTTTTTGTCTACTTACAGTGGTCAGAGAGAATCCCGAGCGGAATTTAACGTCTGTCTGTCAACCGTTGCCCGGTTAGTTGAATTTCTAGTAAAAAAAAACATTTGTCTTAAACTCCATTACAAGTAGACACACGAAATATAATTTAAGTATTTTCTACGGGTGGCATGTGATGTTTTGCACTATTGCATACTGCACTTTAACACATACACACCAATTTGGTTGAATAATACTGTATGCTGTTCACTAGACGGTAGCTGAATAATACTGTGCACTAGACGGTAGCTGAATAATACTGTGCACTAGACGGTAGTTGAATAATACTGTACGCTGTACACTAGACGGTAGTTGAATAATACTGTGCACTAGACGGTAGTTGAATAATACTGTGCACTAGACGGTAGTGGAATAATACTAATAAACATTTTCATGACTTTAAAAAAGCATGCATTCAAATCTTATTAGTTTTGTGACTTATAGCGTCGCAAAATTATTTAGAAAAGTATTTAGGGCTATGATGGACTTGGATTGCTTTAAAAGTACAATCATACAATCAAACAATCAGTATCATATAAGAAAGATTTAAATACATAAGAAAAGCAGAAGCCTTAACAGCCGAAGCGGATCTGAAATACGTAAACGTGTTATAAACATAAATACAATTATTAATCAGCATTGACCTTTAAAGGACGAGGGGAAATGAAATTATTCCTAGCTTACATCCGTTCCACCCGAAATGAAAGTGAAAGTCTTTCGTCATGTATAATTCTGCTACTTTAGTTTCGATGCTTTATTTATTTTTAGAGCATTTTCGAAAAAAAATGCTCTATTGTCCCCGTTTTGTCTGTCTGTCTGTCTGTCTGTCTGTCATCACCCTAGATCTCAACAACCATAAGTCCTAGACCCATGATGTATATATCATTTTGTAGGTCTTGGCCTGCCAAGAAATGACTTTTTTCCATTTCGCGATCTGACCTCTCAGGGCCGTAAAAGGGGCCTTATAAAGTACCGTTTTTTACTATATAAGCTATATTAATAAAGGAGCGCCCTATATCTCAGCAACCATAAGTCCTAGACCCATGATGTATATATCATTTTGTAGGTCTTTGGCCTGCCAAGAAATGACTTTTTTCCATTTCGCGATCTGACCTCTCAGGGCCGTAAAAGGGGCCTTATAAAGTACCGTTTTTACTATATAAGCTATATTAATAATGGAGCGCCCTATATCTCAGCAACCATAAGTCCTAGACCCATGATGTATATATCATTTTGTAGGTCTTTGGCCTGCCAAGAAATTACTTTTTTCTATTTCGCGATCTGACCTCTCAGGGTCGTAAAAGGGGCCTTATAAAGAACTGTTTTTTACTATATAAGCTATATTAATAATGGACCGCCCTATATCTCAGCAACCATAAGTCCTAGACCCATGATGTATATATCATTATGTAAGTCTTGGCCTTCCAAGTGTACATCAAAAGTCTATTTCGCGATTTGACCTCTCAGGGCCAAAATAAAAGAATTTTTTATGTACTGTTTTGCTTATATTTTAAATATAAATAATAAAAGCTGATCAAAGGGGCGTAATCATTATTTATTTTTGTAACAGTTATTCAACATGACTTACTTGTCCTTTTAATATATTTTTTCAGATATATGCATTACACAATTGAATTTATAAACATTTCTAAAATTTACAAATATTTACAACATGAAAATGCGCTAAAACGTCCTGTGTCCAGAATGGAACAGGCTTAATTGCTTGTTTTTACTTTTCTTTATCTCTTTGTGTGTGTGTGTGTGTGTGTTTTTTTTCCTTTTTAAAATTAATTATTGCTTAATATGTTCACCGTTCAAATGTTCTACATTCGACATTAAAATCTGGTACATTTAGTGTAACAATAAAAGTATCTATGTTATCATGTTCGTTTTAATTATTTAGGAAAAAAAATGACCGGAAATTCGAACAATTGTAATTCTAACGACTTTCAGAATCTGGTCAATTTTGATTTAACCAAAGGGCCCTCCCCCCTCTATTTCAAGTCCATTCAAATTAAAACAGGCTTTTTTTTTTCTTTAGTTTTTGCTTAAATGTTTACATTTAGAGGATTTATTCATAGCGTTTAAATTCTATGAAACATCTTTTGAATGAGGAGACAAAAGCAAGTAACTGGATATATAAATAGGCCAACTATATAAATAGGCCAGCTATATAAATAGGCCAACTATATAAACAGGCCAACTATATAAATAGGCCAACTATATAAATAGGCCAACTATATAAATAGACCAGCTATATAAACAGGCCAACTATATAAATAGGCCAACCATGTCTTTTTGATCAATAGAACATGACTAGAAAATGACTTTGACATGTTCGTGCAAACTATTTCATTCGACATTTGGGTCTTCATCAATTGAAAACTCATAACGAAGGGACTATCAGAGAGGAGTAAGTGATGTATCTACCAAAGTGATCATTAGCGACGTACTGCAGAAGGGCATCATTTTCTGCTCTTTTTTTTCGCGAAAACGACCTAATGATAGAGTGTAAATCGAAAGAGGGCTGTTTTTTTCAAGTTTTTGTTTCAAGCTGTTTAGTGATTCGATACAAAAAATCAAGATTGTTTGAATGGATTAGCATTGATATTGGTAGGTAGTGTGCGAAAGAATCGACTTTCTCGGAAACATAAATATAATCAGACTTTGCAAAGATGAAATTACACAAGATGCGTTTTAAATAATAAGTAGAAATTACTACATCAATGAGTTATATATAGGAAGCATTTGTATTTTTCCATAGGGCCCCCACAATTCCAATAACGGCGCTGATACTTTACTATCTTAGCCAGGGCCGTTTTAAGGTCATCGTAGGCCCTAGTCATTTTCAAAGTCGTAGGCCCTCCGATTTCATTTTTTAATATTTTTCAAGAATACACCGGCACTTAATTGCCATTCTGGCTTTCGTAGGCCCTTGAAAAGTCCGTAGGCCCTAGGCACAGTAGGCACTGTGCCTATATGATAAAGCGGCCCTGATCTGAGCTCTACTCTTTCTCTTCAAATATCGATATTCCACCACTGGTATCGTTCGTAAACACTCTACTGTGGAAATAATTCAAAGTAAGGGAGATAAATTCTCTTTTTAAAAAAAATCACAAATTGTTTTACTATTATTGTAGATTCTAAAGGTCACATGCAGGAAAAGTTAACTCTACATCTAACATCACTCATTATCCTCTTGACACCTCTGCCATAAAAAAAAATTAATAGCAAAGCAAGTTTCATTATTTTAGACCTACGTTTTTGTTGTCTATGCAGTTCACATTGTAAATATCAGAAATAGATAAGTTCCAGTTGAATAGTTCTTCAGTAACAAGTCAAACTTCCCCCCTTCTCCTGGGTTTCCTTAAATGTTTACTTTTAAAATCAAACCGAATGAATTTGAAATGCTTGCAGAGTAAACAATAGTTTAGGACGCGACCCCCCCCCACACCCAAATTAGGGGCCCTAGGTAGCCGACCATAAAATGGAAACGTCTCTGTGTAAGTTATTACATAATAGTGAAGTGGCTGATAGGTGTCTAAATGTTACAATCATAATGGTAATATTGTTCGATGGTGTTTGTTTATGTGTTACGATTGTTTGCATGTCTCTTAATTTACAGGACCGGCCTTAGTATATGAGGGGGCCGTGTAGGGAATAGTCTATGATCACTACGGGTTACAGAGTACACGAGAGTACTCACACCTGCGCGGGGCCGTGTAGAGAACAGGCTATGATCACTACGGGTTACAGAGTACACGAGAGTACTCACACCAGCGCGGGGCCGTGTAGGGAACAGTCTATGATCACTACGGGTTACAGAGTACACGAGAGTACTCACACCAGCGCGGGGCCGTGTAGGGAACAGTCTATGATCACTACGGGTTACAGAGTACACGAGAGTACTCACACCAGCGCGGGGCCGTGTTGGGAACAGTCTATGATCACTACGGGTTACAGAGTACACGAGAGTACTCACACCAGCGCGGGGCCGTGTAGGGAACAGTCTATGATCACTACGGGTTACAGAGTACACGAGAGTACTCACACCAGCGCGGGGCCGTGTAGGGAACAGTCTATGATCACTACGGGTTACAGAGTACACGAGAGTACTCACACCAGCGCGGGGCCGTGTAGGGAACAGTCTATGATCACTACGGGTTACAGAGTACACGAGAGTACTCACACCTGCGCGGGGCCGTGTAGGGAACAGTCTATGATCACTACGGGTTACAATGTACACGAGAGTACTCACACCAGCGCGGGGCCGTGTAGGGAACAGTCTATGATCACTACGGGTTACAATGTACACGAGAGTACTCACGCCAGCGCGGGGCCATGTAGGGAACAAATGATCCAACATGCGTTAGGCCGAATCAATAAATATGTTCTCAAAATGAAATCTTTATGTTAACAAATTGAATAGCTCATGGCTTTTATTTATCTTTCCAGACCAGTTGACAACTTTACAAGCTTCCTTTATTTCAACAATGAAGCCATTGTATCTACTGATCATTTTATGTCTCCAGGTAAGCTGTTACAATACAACGTAATATTCATTTTATCATTACTTTCACTTGTACTTTTACCTAGAGCCCACCCACCCATTACCCAATAGAGGGTCTCAGGGCACGAGGCAAGGTGCAGTTGTCTTATTCGCCTCCTCCAATGCAGCCATTTTATTTTTTTAAAATTAACTTTCAAGCAGAAAAAAAGAGAAAGAATTCTAGGAATGTACCGGTATATCTTAATATATTTTAAATTCACTATCAAACAAACTGAAATAATTCTAGGAATGTATATCTTAATATATTTTATATTTACTATCAAACAAATTGAAATAATTCTAGGAATGTATATCTTAATGTATTTTACATTAACTATCAAACAAACTGGTATTCCTGAAGTATATTTGACTCGTGCCGTTGTCAAAAAGATTGTCTGTCCACTGACCCTGTCAAGCTCCACCACGCCCACCCTCATCTGTATGGCCACACAGGTTGTTGTGTACCATATGTCCACTGTCCATAAGGCCAGCAGCACGAGAGTAAATATGCCAATGGAATACACAAGAATATACCGACAATAGTCAGACGTGAGATTTGAGTTTGGGGAATTCAAGAAGTTGAGAAAGACGAGAGATTTAGTTTTTCTTCATGAAAGTTTTTTTTTAAAAACAGGGAATTGTTTTTAGTCTTATTTTTTCAAAACGTTTTACAAACTGTGGGAGACAGAGAAGTTGATTGGATATGTCGGGACTAGACACAGAGAAGTTGATTGGGTATGTCGGGACTAGACACAGAGAAGTTGATTGGGTATGTCGGGACTAGACACAGAGAAGTTGATTGGGTATGTCGGGACTAGATACAGAGAAGTTGATTGGGTATGTCGGGACTTAGTAACATATGAAAACAAAACAGCAACTTAGGTTATAATAACTATAAAAATATTTGCTATCTACATCATCTGTAGACATATTTAAGTAGACAGTTTGATCAGTTACTCCAAGTAAAATTTGATATGGAATGTCGTAGAGAGAGAGAAAAAAAGAGAGGGGGGGGGAGGGGGTCAACAAAGCAATGACAGACATTCCAGACGGACACAAATGAATTAGGGTCGGTTGAAACCTTTGGACTCCCTAGAAAATATTGGATTCTTTTTTGTAAGAGACACGGGGAAAATAAAAATGCATGCCAAATTTAATATAGATAAAAAATGCTATGACATGCTATCAATTGAATATTCATATATGTATACTAATTAATAAAAGCATAATGATTCTATTATCTCCAACTACCAGTTTTGAAAATATTAGAAAGCAATAAATAATTTGAAAGATTGGTCGTGACCAACATAAGAAATAAACTTTTCATCAAATGACACCTTGAAAAGACAGTCATCATAAGACAATAACATGTTTACATAATGTCAGTAAAAGACAGTCATCATAAGACAATAACGTGTTTACATAATATCAGTAAAAAAAAGGTGAAAAAGCTTTTATCAAACGTAAACCATTCTGACGTATCAAGGTTATCTCCACGTCAATGTGAGTCAATGCTCTTTAAGCTTTAGATAATATAAACCATTTAGGACTATCACAAAGCCAAACCACAGTTCATTTAACAAAACTTAAGTCAAAATAAGAGAAATGTGATCATAATTTAAAAAGAAAAACAATATATAACTTTATAGGAGCCCCTAAACTGTATGAATAGCCGCAGTAAACTGTACTAATAGCAGCAGTAAACTGTACTAATAGTCATATTTGACGATATTTAAAGGCCATAGTCGAGTAATACCACGCTTTTGTCCATAATTTGGTTTTGTTACCACATTGACGGCTAGGACGGATGGCCGAGTGGTGTAGATACTCTACTGTCAACCTGAGAGTCCTGGGTTCGATCATCAGTGAGAAACTGAAATTTGGTACAAAGTCGTCACACAAATCCACCCAGCTTTAAATGGGTCCCTGGCTTAAAATGGTGCAGTAAAGGCGACTGGGCGTTGTGCTAACCACACAATCCCTTCATATGCCGAGGTTATAGAAACAGATGAATTCTACACTTCATCTGTCCCGATGGACAGTCAAGAGCTAAGGAAACGTTACTCCCATTACTCACTTAACTTACTTTACTCCCTTTACTAACAATTACATAAATCAGTATATTTTTAAAACAAACTTTAACTCAATAAATCAGTTTAATAAATGTGTTGTCCCACTGACATTTACCCAATAATTGAAATAATTCAAGGGTTATTTTTATTTTCTTCAACCACTTGACTAGGCTGACATAAATATTTTATACGTTTCTTTTAAAATAAAGATATTTATTCATATTATGCTTCGTGTATCGACTTAAAGAGAAAAAAATCATTTGTTGACACGGTTCAATAATTCTCATCAGAACAAACAAAAATGGAAGTTTGCCAACCAAGTCTAAAGAAGATAGAAAGTCGGTTATTTCTTCCTCGCACAGTTCTAAGTCCATTTAAATGTATACATAAATATGGAGAATAAAAAAACGAAGACGTCATTTTTTGTAATTTACATCACGTGACATAATCTCCCAAGTGCTCTAAACATTTCCCCGTGACCACTGGTGCACTGAAGTAACTATGGAAAATAAAAGATCGGGTGGTATAAAGAAACTAGAAATGCCGTTACTGTATGTCTAAGTTAAAGAAACTAGAAATGCCGTTACTAATCCATGTCCTTTTTTTCGTTAATATGAGAAATTTTATTTTAACAATCTTAGGCCTACACAAAGCGAATGCAAACTTATCTGTATTAATACTTACAACAAGTGATCTACACATATTTACATATACAATACTTACAACAAGTGATCTACACATATTTACATATTCAATACTTACAACAAGTGATCTACACATATTTACATATACAATACTTACAACAAGTGATCTACACATATTTACATATTCAATACTTACAACAAGTGATCTACACATATTTACATATACAATACTTACAACAAGTGATCTACACATATTTACATATACAATACTTACAACAAGTGATCTACACATATTTACATATACAATACTTACAACAAGTGATCTACACATATTTACATATAGGGCCTACGCAGTGCCGCGCCTAGCTTTTCTACCGCCCGGGCACAAAAAAGTGCCTTTCGACACTGGTAGTTGGTGGATTGTGACTAATATTTTGAAAACCAGTCCTTTAATCAATGAAATCAGATAGTTTTTCGATCATTTCAAGTTATTGGTAGCAGGGCCTTCACCAAAAAGTCTTAGATCCTTGGCAGACCTCTGATCATCTCTAAATAACGGGTTACCTCTTATAGCTTTCTTATCATTTTATAGAAATTGTGAAAAGTATATTGTTCAGGTTACCAACTGCTCGTGGCAATGTTGGCAAAGTTAGTAAAATGTTGGCAATGTTAGTAAAATGAAGCTATAAAATAGTAAAACGTTTAAGAATATATAAAAATGCAATGTTAGTAAAATGTTGGCAATGTTAGTAAAATGTTGGCAATGTTAGTTAAATGTTGGCAATGTTAGTAAAATGCAGAATGAAGTCTGCATATAGACCAAATTTCTGGTAAAATATATTTCAAAAGAGTACGCTTAAGTGACACAAGTAAATGTGTAATCAATTCTAGTTTATCAACTAAATACTCTAAAACAAAACATTGATATTTTCCACATTGTTTGTTCAGCTTCATTTTATAATCATAATTTAGTGATGATCAGTCATAAATAAATGGTGTCTGCATTCGCATTTTATGTTCTCGGATATTTCACATATTGATCTAAAAGAAATGTCAATAGTTGAGGGATGCAAATGAAATATTTTCCGAGTTTCGGAATAAGAATTTTAAACGTTGTTCTCATATTCGAAAATTTTTTTTGTTTGTTCGGACAGTATAGAAGATGTGCAACTAAGTGAACTAATTCGAATATTTTCTTTGAGTAAATCAAATTAAATCTATTTTCTTTTTTTTTGATAGTTTTCGTTTATTCAACATGATTTCCCAAAAAAAAAAAAATTCAATATACCCCTAATCTTTACTCTGGAATTTCTTTATTAAAAATTGTACTCACAACGTTTACCCAGGGAACAATACAGCCAATTTCATAGCACAAGCAAAAACAATAATTTTAAACTGCACAAAACACGAAGGAATGTCATCATTACACGCTAAAGCTTTTAATTTGTAATGTAGAATTATTCATTTTGTCATCATCAACCTTTAACTGTTAGGTCTATTTATAGATGATCTAGCCCAATAGACAAGCATCATGATGGCCATTTTACTCCAAATTCTGGCTCTAAATGATTTTACAGCATTTTTTAACAAGCTGATGGGACAAATTAAATGTTAAGGGGCAATAAGAAAGCTTCATTTTCTATTGTTTACTTTTGTTAATTTCCTTGCCGTGTTTCATTAACATTTTCCTAGTCATTTTATCCCAATGAATTTTCATTTGTAAAACATTTTTCTTTATTGAGTTAATGAATATTTAATGTTATATAAATAGATGGCATCAGAAATAACAAAATTGTATGAATTTACAGTTGATAACTTTGTGGTTATTCTTTTTTAAAAATACGTTTCCAATAATGGTATATGCCTATAAAAAAATTTTAGACTTCCATTGAAGTTTCATAGTTCCACGGCACTCAGATAAGACGATCTCGCGTATGAATATGTTGTTAAAATGATGCACATTGTGTTGTTGTTCTATGCAGTAATATTAAGTAAAGATGCTGCCTGAATAGCTTGTAAAGAAGTTTGTTAACTATTTAAAGGCCAACTATTGTATCGGCCTATAGACCTTTCTCACTTGTATTCCTCCGCGTCAGCTGTCTTTGTGAAAGGGTCATAATGGGCTTCCGGTCGCTTTGTTTATACTTGATTAACTCTTAATCGACGGCAGGTTTTCGGCATTTTTTTATTACCAAACAGGTATCCTTTACATTTGATCATCTTGTTCTGTTTCCTTTATAAGCTCATATATATGTGTGATATATCATTTTTTTTCTTCTTTGAATAGGCTTTAAAACTGCGGAGCTTTTTTTTGTGAAAATGAATTTTGATAATATTTAAAAAAAAAAGAATTTAACAAAGTAAATTTGCACCAAAAAGTGTACAAACAAAGCAATAAGTTACAAAAAATGAGTATTAAAAACAAAAAGATTTTTTTCAGAGTATTTATTAATCTACATATATTTCTGAAATAAAATATTCAGTTATCAATCAATTCTTCAAAAAAATGTTTGGTGGACTTTTTTTTCAAATATGCATATTTTTCCTTTTAATTATTCACATAAAAAAATTTAATTTTGCAGAAACTTAACGAAAAAAATGTAGAAAAAAAGTTTTTTTTGTCAAAAGACATAATTATTTTGCAGTGTCTTTTTACTGCCCCTCACTTTTTGATAAAATGTCAAAAAAAGTGAGGGGATTTGGCCTTATGCTCCGCCTGTGTTGTTGAGGCCACCTTGTCGTTTTTCTTGAAAAAAGTTGAAAAAAAAATGTTTTTTGGTTGAGTTTGCTGAAATTGCTTTTATACTTTTTTTTTTGATTTAACGAGTGTTAGTTTGTCACTAGATTTTAAGTTCTTTTTTCCACCTAAATAATGAGAATCTGAGTCCATTTTGAATAAAGTAGTCAAAGTGACTGAGCAAAACGTAAACAAATCGAAATGGCGTTCGGTGCCGGTCAACTGATAGTGTTATTTTATTTGCGAGAAATTGTAGTTAAATAAAAAAATAAATAAATATTTTTTTATTAGAAAGTATTTAGCATGCATTTTTTTTAATAAAAATATTACATTTGTAATAAAAAAATATTTAAAAAAATAATATTTTTCATGGTTTGACTTTATGGATCACCTGAGTCACATTTTATTGTATGCCGTTTGTTGGGAGTTAATACTTAGCTCGATTATTTTTCCTACTTTTTTTGTCTAATATATGATAAAATGACTTTAAATTTATTACCGAAATTTAATTTTTGTGATGTTGACAAGTTTTTAAAGTCACAAAATGTCCCGATATCAGAGAGAGAAGTTACGAAGGGTTACAAATACTTCTCTGAGAAGTATGTCCATGACATGAAAAGTTACATTTTACACTAAAATTGTTGTTTAAAGTTTTTATAATTGACGATTAGGGTTACCAGCAGGCCCGTATCGTGCGGGGGGGGGGGGCAGGGGCCGGGCCCCCCTGCTTATTTGCTCTACTTAGTTAAATGTATAACTTGCCCCCCCCGCTATTGCCTGGCCCCCCTGCTGTAAAATGCCTGGCCCCTGCTGTAGAATTTTCACGGTACGGGGCTGGTTACCTGTTTTGGGATAGATAGGGTGAGTTAACGTTAGGTTTATTTAATGTGTTATAATTTAAAAGGTAAAAAGCTCAGTCCTCAGCAAACGTTGAGAATTAGACCTATCTTAAATCACATGAGTCATAATTTTCTACCTGGACACATTCTAACCTGGCACGTATTAATAGTGCATGTAACTTCTAACTTTACTTAATTTTACATTACCATTATCTTAACCGAAACCCTCAGTACAAACACTCATGTAAATTATATTGTATTTAACCATGATTGTTAAAACAGTATATTTTTGGTTAGCCATATATTGTGCGATAGATAGTAATTAAAAATCGGTAGTAAAAGGTTTGAAACTACTACCTCATATTCAGGGGTGGCGCAACCAGCAAAAAGTGCTGGGGGGGGGGGGGCTCACATATTGAAAAAAGACAGTTCGACAGTCTTTTTAGTAACTTTGTATAGTAAAATATGTATTGATGATTTGGTCTGGTTGCGCCACTGCTCTTTATGATGAGGTGATGGTCAATGTGTTATTTTTCTTAAATAAACAATATACAGTTACAGACCTTAGCTCTACACTAGGAAATGTAGTCAAACTATCAGCGAGATGCTATAGAAGCTAGAGAAAAAATCACGAACCTCATAATTTACAGGTAAAAGGAAAAATATATGATATCATAATAAAATATGTTACTTATTTAATATTTTTAAAATGAAAATATCTGGTGATTTTTTGGTGCGAGAAGGGAATTTATATCTGTACAACCAGATACAAATGTTTGAAAAATGACAAATTAACAAAAAACATAGCCTTTTGGTTGAAGGAAGTCGGACTACAATGAGTCATATTCAAAATGTCAACTTTTATACATTGGTATACAATTGTACTTTTTTACTGAGTTGAAGTTGTATGCATTAAACACATGTTTAACTGTTTGCAGACAGTCCATTAAAATATTAAGATTAAAAAGTCGAGAGCATACACTAGTGTTAGCAGTGGTCATTAATTATAAAAATTATATCGTATAGTATTAAAAATCAGAAAAACATTGTTATAGTTTTAACTTTTAAGATAAAAATAAATAATCACACTGAAAAATATATTAAATTTTGAATATTTGATTTTCATGATTAAAATTAAAAGAATAGCAGGTAACAGAAATTTATTATTCGCAAATTCAAGTACATTAATTGGTACCGGAAGTGTAACTAGCCCTTCTAAACAAACAATTCAGTAAGGGGACTACTTTATGAGAAAGGTCTATAGGAAAAAGTTTTTTTTTTTTTTATCAAGATAATAACAAAAAAAAAAAACACTAGAATTCTATTTTTATACATGAAAAATATCTTCACTTTTTTATTTGTTAATTGTTACTACTAACTGAAAAAAGACAATTTTAATACATACATATATACGCACATACAAAACACTGCGCACTAACATACATGATGGTATTTAAAAAAAATTAAAACCCACGGGGGAAAAAATCTGGCTGGCAGAATGACAAAAAAATGTTAAACATGTAGTAGTCACGTGATAAGTTTCAGTCAAAGAAATGTCTTACTTTTTAGTCTTGAAGTTTGTTTACATCATTGCTAGGTGCCACTTTACCCATGACGACCTTGACAGTGCCATTATTACATTTAAATAAGTACCAACGACAACCAAGACCTTTATAACTTATTGAGCACTCAGGTAGACGTCTGCTGTTGACAAAATAGCACAGTTCGATACAAAATAGCCCAGTTCGATACAAAAGAAAAATGTTGCCACTAAAAAGTGCATGTACCTGATACAAAAGGTAAAAAAAAAGAGTTTGGCAGTTAGAAATATAAAAGTGTCTATAATACAAAAGTAATGCACCATAGAATGACGTAGAGGACACTGGTCAACAACATTAGCAATAACAACAAACATGTTTACATTTCATGCTCTCTGTGTCATTAAAACTTGAACTGTTTTGTTTTTTAACAGTTCAACTCTTCCCCCCCCTCCCCCCCATGACAAGTCTCAGTGCTAAAAAGTTATTTTAAAAAGAAAAAAACATAACATACTCGTAATACAAACAAAAAATGTTATTTTTAAGGGTTTGGACGTTACTCGGTAATAGTACACGGGCCTAAGCTCCGTAAATCCAATTGTGTTACAGATGTGAGACGAAAAATGTATCGCGACGTGGGGGAGGGAGGGTGCTGTCACTCTAGAAATCTAGACTCCACCACAATTAGACTGCCACTAGATATACTCCACCACAATTAGACTGCCACCGGACAGACTCCACCACAATTAGACTGCCACCGGACAGACTCCACCACAATTAGACTGCCACTTGACAGACTCCAGCACAATTAGACTGCCACTTGACAGACTCCAGCACAATTAGACTGCCACCGGATAGACTCCAGCACAATTAGACTGCCACCGGATAGACTCCACCACAATTAGACTGCCACTTGACAGACTCCAGCACAATTAGACTGCCACTTGACAGACTCCAGCACAATTAGACTGCCACTTGACAGACTCCAGCACAATTAGACTGCCACTTGACAGACTCCAGCACAATTAGACTGCCACCGGATAGACTCCAGCACAATTAGACTGCCACCGGATAGACTCCACCACAATTAGACTGCCACTTGACAGACTCCAGCACAATTAGACTGCCACTTGACAGACTCCAGCACAATTAGACTGCCACTTGACAGACTCCAGCACAATTAGACTGCCACTTGACAGACTCCAGCACAATTAGACTGCCACCGGATAGACTCCAGCACAATTAGACTGCCACCGGATAGACTCCAGCACAATTAGACTGCCTCTGGATGACCTGATTCTTTTTCTATTCGTCTGATGTGGCTGTAGAGGAGTGGGGGTGTTGTTTGAATGTTAGGGTTTCTCCCCCGGGTTAACTAGATCCCACCATAATGTGCGCTCTTTAAACACTTGACGGGAAATTATCTTTTCCCGGTATGCCACTTGATCCAGGAATATCATTTAAAATAATAAGCATAATACATCAGAATAATACACTAGTTTTATTTAAGCTATTTCTTTTACTAATTCTATTATCATTTAGCGGCAAAAACTTTTAATTATGATTTCACACACACAAAAACTTTTAGTTATGATTTCACACATACACAAACTTTTAGTTATGATTTCACACACACACACACACACACACACTTTTAGTTATGATTTCATGCACACACAAACTTTTAGTTATGATTTCACACACACGCGCGCGCACACTGAAAAAGTTTGTCATTGATGTTATTTATATACTTCATATGAAGGATACATCGCTACTTGATTTGAACAGTATCTTAGTGGCCGGTTAGCAAACAATGGCCGTAACATATGTCGGCCTATATAATGAGATGGCCGTAGCTAGCTACTGTGGGGCCCTGTGCGAGTATATATATATACCTCCCTCCTCCTTTTCCAACAAATCTGAATATTGGCTGTTTGTAACATAAAATATAATGAAATTAAGGCCTAAACCAGATATTTGTAATGCGCTTGAGTGCGCACGGACACAGATTAGAGCAGGCATGAGCAAACTAAGGTCCGCGGGCCACATTCGGACCGCCGGATTAAATATTTAACCCGGCCCGCCTCGCGATCAGAGTGAAGCACAACACTAGTCTTTTATGTTTAGATGTTTACATTAAATTTATATTATATCAACACTTCATCCATCTCATGTTGTTCCGGACCGCCGGTTAAATATACGAAACTAACGTGTCTTTACTTTGTAGTGACCTGGTGACTTAGTCAATCATTGACAACAATCCTAGCTTACACATAAATGAGAAATTTACTATCGGTACTAAATTGCCTGCTCGAGGTTTAATATCCAATTAAATTTCCCCGCCAACTCAGACATGTATGTCAAGTTGACAACGCACGCCAGTTACTTTAATTATACTTTAATGCACAGTGCATTCACTGCTGCTGCTCTTGAATGTCATTTCTAGTCTATGTGTGACCTTTCAATGTTCCATTTAAAACTGACAATATTTTTTTTTCATTGTAATTGACTTACTACAAAATCGACTGTCACCTTGTTCCATTTTACTGAAGCACTGTTAACAAAAACAATGCTCAGTATGTGTGCAGTTCACAGTACACATCTAGCACTATAAGTTGCAGCTGATATATGTGTATATACATCGTTGTATGGGTCAGCCATATTCGCCTCCTTCTCCTAGACTTTTTCTATGCAGTTTAAAAGAGACAGGTCATCAAATAGTATTTTTTATTTTATCAGTCAGGCCTTTTCCCTGTCTTTTACAATGTACAAATGAGAGTAACGTAAGGTGTCGTACTGTGTTTTGTAAGGTGTCGTATTATGTGTTGTGAGGTTTCGTATTGTGTGTTGTACGGTGTCGTATTGTGTGTTCTAAGGGTTCGTATTGTGTGTTGTAAGGTGTCGCATTGTGTATGTAAGGTGTCGTATTGTGTGTTGTAAGGTTTCGTATTGTGTGTTATAAGGTGCCTTATTATGTGTTGTAAGGTGTCATATTGTGTGTTTTAAGGGTTTGTATTGTGTGTTTTAAGGTGTCAAATTGTGTATGTAAGGTGTCGCATTGTGTGTTGTAAGGTGTCATATTGTGTGTTGTGAGGTTTCGTATTGAGTGTTAGTTCAAGTGTGAAATATGTAAACACAGATTAAAGTTGTAAATTGAGTGGGAAAACGATTTTAACCGTGGTTCACAATGGCTTCACAATAGAAAGGCTGGGAAGATGAGAGGAATGTTTATATGAAATGACATACAGGGTTGTTAGTATCGAAGTATCGGTATCGGCCAATACAGTATCGGCGATACTTTTTTAGTATTGGTTGCTGTATTGCCGATCCTTTTTGTATCAAGTATTGATTTGTGTATCGCCGATACATTTTAAACGAAATATTTTCGATACTCGATACCGATACTTTTCTATTGCCACTATTAGCTATTTGCAGAAAAACAATAACGATTTTGATACCTTTTTAAAAAGCAATCTCTATAAATTCAATCTCTGCTAGTAATCATAGCCATCAACCCTACCAATATTAACACCACCCACCTCCCCACCAATACAACTTGGATCACAAGGCTGAAGTTGTACAAATCTTAAAGCGTGCCTGCAGTGCACTGAGTGTAGTACCAACTCAACTTACTCGGCAGGGAGGTGCAGCTTCAGTACAGTCGGCAGAACCAGGACGAATTGTTTAATAGTGACAGCTCTGATGAAGTAGACAGATATCTTGAAGATAGCCCATCAGAAATGCTGTCATTAGCACCCTACCCAAGCATTGAGAAACTACACCTACAACTGAACACTGGACTTAGGCTAGTGCTGCAGTTGAGCGATTGGTTTCATTGGGCGTGTTTTATGCCATTCTTTTCTAGGATAAGCAATGATTATTTTGAAATGATGATCTTTTTATGTGCTGCCAAGTGGTGAAGTGATTAGCATTAAAATTGTGCTTTGACATTGTATTTTATTGTTTTTACTTTTTTTGAAAAACTTGCACTCATTATATTTTAAATAAAAAAATATTTTGTTGTTCTCAAAAGTATTGGTATTGTATTGGTATCGATTTTGGCAATACATTTTTGCTTGAGTATTTGTATTGGTATTGGCGATACTATTTTCATGAAATATTGGTATCGGTATTGACGATACAATTTAAGAGTATTGTTAACAACCCTGATGACATAAATTAAATTTTCAATATTACTCTTTCGGTGCCCCCCCCCAGACTACCTTTCTTACGCCATCCATCCATATATATATAAATATATATATATGTCTATCTGCAGAGTGTGAGTGCTGGAACAGTCATTGAAATTCAATTCAAACAGTATAGAAGTTCATGTAGGGAAGATGGCAACACAAATAATTGTGATCCAAAATTTACGTTTTGTTTGGATAAGCCAAAAAGCTCGTAAGTCTATTATTAGTTAATACTTCATCAAGTAACATTCCATTGCTACTAAGTATTCTACTCAATGTGTACTCATTTATGTTATTTACTTAATTAGTTACAGCATCAGTTCCTGTTACTATGGAGCAGCTGGTGAGAGTGGCTACTACCAGAATATGTTGAATATTGACTTTGATAGCAGCATTCGAGGCATTCCTAATCCATGGATTATCGTGACAAAAAATATGGTATTAAATAGCTGAAGTAACTAATCATTACTAAAATCACTGATGTAACTACCAATGTTAAAGTTTTTAACCCAACAACACGCTGGCTCATAAATCCCATGAGATATAGTGATAAAAACGGCGAGTGGACTTGCTTTGCTACTAAGTCGTTCAAAATAACAGCATAGCACTCAGGCCCCTAGCGTGCGGGTGGGCCAGGGGCCCGGGCCCCCCTTCCTGCATTTTGTTCTACTTAGTAAAATGTATTACCTGGCCCCCTCTGCTATTACCTGGCCCCTGCTGTAGAATGCCTGGCCCCTCCTGTAGAATTTTCACGCTACGGGGCTAATAGCACTTTAGCATTATCAAATCTATAACTTCTTGTGCACAATTAACGGTATCTATTTATTGAGCTTTATTTATTTATTTATTTTCCAAATCCAAATGGTCTATAACAGAAACTCATCAAGTTTCCTTGGCCAACAGCTCATGTTTTAACACCAGTTTATTACACCTCATGTTTTAACACCAGTTTATTACACCTCATGTTTTAACACCAGTTTATTACAGTTTATGTTTTAACACCAGTGTATTTTTGTTATTCAAGTACAGGATTACATTTAATGTATATCATTTATTGTATGATTTTATTTTATGTTGGTATATTGACTTTAATTATTGTTGTTTTGCAACAATGTATTTTTGGCCCAAAACAAAATAATTTTTTCAAGAAAAATCTATTAATGTATTATGAACAAAATAAAAATAATTCACTCCATATTTAAATTGCCTCCTCTTCTTTTGTTTCTAGGAATCTTCCCTAATGTTGGTTATAAGAATTAGGGATGATGATATCTTCGGAGATGATCATCTAGCAACCTGGCCCACTACATTAACAGAACCGGTATATCCATCGAAGGATGTTGCACAGTGGAGTTCAAAAACTACCAGCTCAGGAAACTTCATGTATTTACTGATGAATACTAAATTTATTTTTATAAACTTAGACAAGTCATTTTTAAATGAAATGTTTCGCTTTTATTTTGAAACTGTTTCGCTTTTTTAAATATTTGTTCTAATAATTTTAATATTCTTATAAGAAATTGGGTTTGTTTTATTTCTTCTAGAATCACATTTGATGTCCGCATTTATTGTGAGGCAAACAGCTATTCACCCTCTTGTTCAGTGTCGTGTCTAGCACAGGATACTGCCACTGGTCATTATACATGCAATCAGACCACAGGAAGCAAAATATGTTTTAAAGGTCAATGAGTCACCCTGCAAAAGTTGCAGCGAACCTTTTTGGGGCGCATGCCCAAAATCCACAAAAAACCACTTATTTATAGCAAAGGACCAAAACTCCAATTAAAATTAAAGAAAGTGACATTTTAATCGCGTGCTGAGACACGCGTGCCATAGGTTCGCCACTACTGCCATACAAGATTTCTTAACGAAATCTTCTGTTCTAAGCAATATTTATTATGTATACATATGTATGTATGTTTTGAAAACACTGATGTTTTTCTCTTTAACTAAATATTTAGCTAATGACATCAACACATTAGAACAGTTAAATGTTATTGGTGAAACTAGTCGGTATGTTTAATGTATGTAACTGTTTATTTACCATTAGATGAATTAAAGAAACATCTGTCAGTTTATTTGATAGCTTCAAAAGTTTATTTGTTATACTTATTCTTTCTTCTTCTTTCTTCTTTTAACTCCTGTAGGGGCTAATGGTTATATTGCTAGTTGATATGGTTTTTGGCAGGAGTTAGGCCCATGACATCCCTGCCTCTTATGTCTCTTTCGACTATTCCACTCCATCTCTGGTTTGGACTCTTCTTTTTCTCGTGCCCTGTGGGTTCCATTTTAGTGCTTGTCTAATAACATTATCAACTAGTTTTCTTAGAGTGGCCTTACCATCGCAATTCAATTTTCTTGATTTTTTTGGCTAATTGACAGTTGTTTAGTTTTCTGCCTCATCGTTGTATTGGGAATCTTTTCAGGCTACAAGATGTTTGTAATTTGGAGTAGGCATCTATTGACAGATGCTTGTAGTTTGTTGGTTACGTGGTTTGTCACTATCTGTGTTTCAGATCCAGGAAAATGATTGGAGATAGCATGCATACTGGGTTAACTCTTGTCTTCATGTTGATAGGTTTGTCAGCTTGCCATTGTGAACGATTTGTCAAGTTGAGCCTTCATATAGTTTTGATGAATTTCGGAGGAACTCTCTATAATACATCACCAGCTTCCATCTGTCCACATTGTCAAAAGTCTTTTCAAAAACTTGTACAGGGGTGACTGCCATTCTGCTCTATTTATTGTTTGGAAAGCCTGCATGTTCTGCTTGAAGTCTCTGGTTTAACGCAACTTTTAATCATTCATGTATTACTCAAGTCAGGATTTCGCCTGGGACTGACAATAGCATGTATTTCTTGCATTTGGAAAACTCTATTTTTTGTTTGTTTGTAATAGGATGGACTGGTGTGAATTGTGAAGTAGATATCAATGAGTGCAGTGAAGCTGTTTGTCAAAATGGTGGTACTTGTGAAAATGCACCAGGAGGTTACACATGTCATTGTCTGTCTCAGTTCCAAGGTAAAGCGACAAGTTACTAAATAGACATTTTAAACATTTTTAATATTTTTAACAAAGAAAACTAAATTCCATGTTTTTTCTCAATAATTGTTTAAACTTCTATTCAGATTAATCGATTTAACCAACAGGTAAAAATTGCTCGACTCTGAGATCGGTTTGTGACTCAAGTCCATGTTTAAATAATGGAACCTGTAATTCGACAACTCTCTCAAGCTACAGTTGCAAATGTTCACCTTTTTATAGGGGAGTTAATTGTGAAACTCGTCAAGATCCATGTTTAACTGTTACATGCAAAAATAACGGATCATGTAGAAGCAAGTAAGAAGATGTCAAACATAATTTGCCTATCACTTTAATCTTATGTTATCAAAAAACAAATTGATACAGGGCATACACACCGATGTGTATTATTCCACTGTTAAACCAAGAGGGGTAAGATTGCAAATCAAATCATCTACATTTACTACTAGTCATTAGAAACATAAAAAAAGCTCTCTGTAGCAGTTTTTGTTTGCTAGAATGAGAACAATCCCAGTGGTTCTCAAACTCTCAGGCTTTGTGAATCGCTGATCAAACAATAGTGATTGTGATTGTGTTTTTAAATCTAATAGTGTTATTTACATTAGTGTAAACCTCATATGAATTTATTTAATTTAATTCAAGTAAGACAAACCTTTTTATGTTACAAAATATTTCTCTTTAATGTTTTTGTTTTGAAATGTTGACTTGCCATTTATCTTGAGTTGGGAAACATAAGTGTCACTTACTGTGAACAGACATAATATTTGAAATGAAATAGATTTACTTTACTTTATAATAAATAATCATCAATTTTTTTCTAAAAATAAGTTTGTACATTCCTGGGTTTCTTTTATCTAAATGTGCAAACTTTGTCTTGGAATTAACAGTTGTTTACTTATTTTATTTTTTAGTTCATAATTTTTCTAGTGTTTTAAAATGTGGGTCTTTTTATTTTCTAGTGCAAATTTGACTAATTACTGGTGTGATTGTTCCTCTTCTTTCAATGGCAGTCACTGTGAATATTATATTGGAGGTAAAGTAGTTCAATTAGTATTTAAATTTTAATAAATAAAAAAAAAACATCTGAAATACTTATAATGCAGGGTAAAATAAATTCAGTCAAATGTCTCCACCATGTATTTGCTTTAGGGAGGCCCTGCATTAGAAGTATTTTGATACAATATATAATGCCTTTGGTTATGTTTCTCATTCCCACCTTTGATAGTTGCCCCAGTCTCCATTATGCCAGGGCTACTACTAGTCTTCACCCTATAAATGTTGCTACATAAATCCCTAATTATGCCACACCTACCTTCCACCTTTGCACTAAAAGCAACAAAAGCAAAAAGTAATGACACAAGTGATGTCTAAGGAGGGAAACAGATAAAACTAAATAGGAATAATTGAAGAATTAGCCGCATACATCAATAAAAAAATCTATAACTAAAGTACCCAGCTGGTTGGAGGACGTAAAAAAATCATAATTAATGTACAATTACACTGACCCAAAAACAGTTTTGGTTGTTTTTCTAATTCTTGATGAAACTAGAAGAAAAATAGAAAAAACTTTTGGTGCTATATTATTTTTTTTAAAATAACATCAAATCACCAGCAGGTAAAATCAAAGTGCTAAATTTTTTACGAAATTTTTTTTTAACATCATTTTTTTATACACATGCTAAAAAATATTACAAGTGTCACAATTCATAGGACTTAACTTGTCATGTCTACAGGGTGGTAGCTAGGTTGGGGCACGGAGATTCTCTATAACAAGGCCGACAAGTGAATGCGTCATTCTGTTGCGTGATAATGGTTTTCATAAAAACCTCCAAAAGAGTAAAAACCTTATTGAAACATAAATTTTGTTCACTTTATATTTTCAGGCTTGACTACAACTGTAAACTCATCATTATCTGGGGTATTTAATACAACATCCACCAGTTTATTTGTTGGAGAGGAAATCCCAACCCATGTAGAAGTAAGACAATCTAAAACAGGGGTGGGCAAACTATGGCTCGCGGGCCGCATGCGGCCAGCCAGAGTATATTATGCGGCCTGACTGCATGTGTATGTTGCGATCATATATCGATGTTTTTTTTCTTTGTTTAGAACTTTCACTTTATTTTTGAAATTTTATTCCAACTAGTTGACTCAAATCTAGAAATATTAAATCGGTTTTATAGCTCCAGATAATTATTAGTAATTAATAGACAGTAATTGTTAACATCCCTATTCGAAACTGTTTTTCTGCTCAAACGGGAGAGGCTTTTGTTTACAATTTACATTTTGAAAGGTTTTGTAAAAATTGTAATTTAAAAGCGAATAGACTTTGATGAGTGCTGCCAAAAAAAAAAAAGAAAGATTGAGAAAGAATGTCGTGTTTTGACGAATGGACTGCTAAATACTGCTTCACCAGTGTTGGGAGCAAAGCTGTCTGCTTGCTGTGCCATGAGTGTTTGAGCGTCTTTAAGGAATACAACCAAATAAAACATTTAGATTTCGGGCACAATTTAACGAACGAAGAGAGAAAGAGAAATGCCAGGAGTTGGTTAATAATATAAAATAGCAGCAAGCATTATATTTCCAGATAAAAAAATAAAATCTGACAGCATTTCGTTATCAAGAACTGTAGTCAGGCATGTTGATAAGATAGTAACAATTTGATTCACCAACTTCAAGATGAAGGCAAAGACTTTTTGTGGTACTCTCTTGCTTTGGACAAAAGTATCGGATACAGCACAATTGTAGGTATTTATTCGGGGAATAAACACTCTTTTTGAGCTTAGTGTTGAGCCACTCAAAGATACAACCACAAGCCAGGTTTTATTCACTGCTGTTGAGACCTGTGTAGAAAGAAGTGGGTTGGTGTGGAACAAGATGGCAAGTGTAACTACTGATGGAGTGCATGCTTTATTTGGAAAAAAAATGTAGGTCTGGTGAAGTTGATGAATAATAAAATTAAAGAAGAATATCCTAACTTTACACTTTTACCTATCCACTGTGTCATTCATCATGAAAGTCTGTGTAAAGCTGCATTGAATATCATGCATGTTATTGACCTAGTTGTCATTGTAATAAACCCAATTAGAGCAAGGGCACTTAATAACGGACAGTTCCAGGCACTGCTTAAAGATTTGGGAATTGAACATTCTGATATAAACTACCACAGCAGTGTCCGCTGGCTAAGTCTGGGCAAACTATTGAGGCGAGTGTTGAATATCAAGGAAGAAATAGTTATTTTCCTGGAGATGAAGGGTTTTGTTTGTGACTTTGTTACTAACATTGTTAATGAAGAGTGGAAGTCAGATTTCATGTTTGCCATTGACATTATAGAAAAGTTTAATGAACTAAGTGTCAAACTTCAGGGCAATAGCTTGTTTGCACATGACATGTATGTACATGTTAAACCATTTCAGGAAAAACTCTCCCTGATCTCCAGGCAAGCAGGTGAAAAAAGGTTTTACCATTTCCCTTTGCTGAAACAGAAAACCATTTCTGCTGAAATGGCTGAAAAATACAAGGCTGAGTTGGATGCCTTGGTTATGGAATTTGAAAGGAGGTTCCAAGACTTCAAGAACCTGGAACCGCTCTTCAATATCCCCAGTTTGCTATTTAGTGCAGAAGCTGATTCGGCCCCAGAGGATATACAGTTAAAGCTGCTTGACCTACTAGTAAGTTATGACCTGAATGAGAAGTTCAGTTCAGTTTTTCTTCTTGAGTTTTAAGGATGTTTGCCAGAAGCGGCATATCGACACCTAAAAAACTTCGCTGCCAAGTTTTTGTCACTTTATAGTAAAATCTTATCACCAAATTAGCACTGATTTGATTTTTAAAATGTAATGTGCTTGTGTAACATAGTGTGAATGTGAAATAAAACGACCAACACATGGTTATTATCCTTAATTTATATTTTCGTACGTTGTAAATTGTAACTGAAGTACATAAAATATATATGCGGCCCGCCGATAACAATCAAGTTTTCAATGTGGCCCTCTGTAAAAAAAACTTTGCCCACCCCACCCCTGATCTAAAAGATTATCTTAAATTTTTCTAAATAAATTAAAACTGTGATGCTACCTAAGAAATTATTTCTTGATTCTAGGATGCTGGGAGTGGAGGTATAGGAGTCTGGTTAATCATTCTTATCTGTGTCCTAGCTTCTGTTTTCATCATCATACTTCTAGTCATAGCTTTCATTTGGAGACACAAAAGGTAAAACAAATAAAATTTAAAACTAAAAGATGAAAAAACTAATAGACATAATCAAATATTTTTTAAAATTTTTATTAAAGTTTTTTCTTACAAATACCCTGAGAGATTAATGAAATTTCCTCAGTTTATACCTTGTTTTATTATGAAATAACAGTTACATTTAGGTAAAGATTTCTCTAATATATTTTTTCAGAGAAAAAGCTAACAGGGCTTCAAAAGAAACTCCATCTTTTATTAACGGCATTTATTGTAATGAAAATTTAAAAAATGGGCACAATCAGGTAGGATTAGGAGTAAGGGCAATGGAATATTCTTTTTTTTTATTATAGTCATATGCGTTGACTTGTTTTCTTGGAAAAGAAAATTGTGCTTATCTTTGAATAGTCTGGCCTTTTTTTAAATCTTTGAAATTGATAATCATTCTTTTAAAATGGTAATTATTTATTAGGTATTTTATTATTAATTATTTATTAGGTATTACCAAGTACACCAACAGATGATGATTTGTTTAACCCTTTCAAGCCACCACCCTCAGATGTATTCAATGAAAGCCCTACAGTAACTGATGGTCAATATGCTGATATGGATGCAGACGGGTTTGTAGAAATCTTTTTTATATTTTTATCAAATCATAAAATTCATAAAAGAATAATAATTTCTATATGTATCTAAGTTAATTAATCAAATTGAATGTAGGCACTTGGCTTCTCATAGAGCTCTTGTAAAACTACATATAGGTTTTTTAGAAACTTGCCTGTGCCATCATACACCTTTAAGTTGTCCTATAATGTCCCTGTTAGTTTGAGATGCTTATCTTTTAATCATATCATAACTATCTGGAAAGAAATTCCCAAACTCACTGGGCTCACAACCAAAGCACCACAGAGGACATAGGTGACTGTGGCTAAATCTCAAAACTTGAACCAAACTCACTGGGCTCACAACCAAAGCACCACAGAGGACATAGGTGACTGTGGCTAAATCTCAAAACTTGAACCAAACTCACTGGGCTCACAACCAAAGCACCACAGAGGACATAGGTGACTGTGGCTAAATCTCAAAACTTGAACCAAATTCACTGGGCTCACAACCAAAGCACAACAGAGTCACCCCTTTAGATAGTCAGTGGTTTTTGTGTATAAATTTTTTTTTTTGTATTTGTATACACATATAGAGATAAATGCAAAACATTTCAAGCAACTCTGGAACGAGAAATTTCAGACATTAGGCAGTAGATAATAAAAAGTAGTTGTATATTCTGATTTAATGAATGTATGACACCCACTGAATCATATGTAAGCAATTGTTATCAGTCATACTGCTAACTGAAAAGTGACAGATCATTAATGCAGAATCTGTTTAGGTATTAAAATTTTAATGACATAGATATCACATTGCTATTAAACTTTTTTTTTAACAGCTATGTCAAGCCACATGTTTTATCCAGATCACCATTCGTAGAGAGAGCTCACAGCAACCAATATGATGACTTTAAAAATGTTTCTCTGAGACAAGATACATTAGGCAATCCATTTTTTTTCTTTTGTTATTATAAAATTTCCAACTATTTTCCTATTTTCTTTGCTTTTGATTGAAACATTAACTATCTATGAAACTCAGGATATACTTAATATCTTTTTTTGTTAAGAGAAAGTTGCAATATGATTCATTTATTAGCAATATAATTATTGGAGATGTAAATAGCGATTTGTGAAAAAAAAATGATACAATGTTGTTTTTTTCATAATACTATTTTTTTTTATTTTTATGAAAATGGTCATACAGAAGAGCCACATTATGAAGATCTTGATGAAGTAAGACTCAATGCAAACAGATTACAGGGTGATTCAGTTGATAATACAGGTCTCTACACATATATTACAAAATTGTATTATATATCCTATAAATCATTATATAATTTTTTAACCCGTTTATGCTGGGAGCAGGAAGTGGGGGAACTATGGAAACAGATTTTCATTAGTTCTAGACAGTTCTTTTTTATGTATGCATTTAGTGGGAAGGGGGTGAGAATGGCCTGTTTTCTCTGGTCAGAAAGTCTACTGAACTGGACACTTTTGTCATGCACTTTAAGCATCCATTCTAACATAAGATTACACAGATTTGGCTTCAGCATGAAAGTCTGTAAGGATTTTTTGTCTAATCAAGGTCACTTGTAAAAATTGCATGCACTGTACCATTTTTAGCCTTAGCCACCAACCTCAGAGTATAGTTTATATACCAAACATGGTTTGCTAATTCTTCCCAATTAACATTTAAGTACAATTTTACAGTAAAAAAAATATGAAAAAATCATTATAAACAATGATTTTTAGTAGAATTACAGCAAAACTATTATTTTTGATACACTCGGAAGGTTTACAACAATAAAATCACTAAATTCTTCCCCCTCTTTCCTCCGACATGAGGTCAAAAGCGTTTTTTTTACATCTTGTAATAAATTGCATACTTTAATAGAAGTTTCTCTATTACTTTGTGCACTTACATGTTATTTCACCAAAATGTTTGCTCAAGCCCAAAAACCTTCAGTAATTGCAGGGTATGTCTAGTTATTGCAGGGTAGGTCTAGTTTTTTCTCGAAGTGTTCATTTTTTATTATAAATTATTGAACTTCTTCTTTTCTAATTGATTATTAGCATATTTTATTTATTCTGTTGTCTGCAGGCCAACTTTGCCTCGTTCTTTACCTCTGTGTTTTTTTTTCTATAGACCAAAAGGTTTTAATGCGTGACATAAACAAAAATTGCCACTATTCTTCTGCACCAAAAAACACCCCAATAACTTTGCCCAGAAATGCAGATAATGTGTTCCACTTCCTGGTTCCTGATCAACTAGAAGATGTTGTGCTGCCTGATTCCAAGCCACCTAGTGAGTTTATTAGAGTTTAATTGTTTTTTGATCCTGTTATGTTTGGCATTTATAAATCAAACAAAATAATTAAGACACAAGAGACAGTTTTATAGATATTCTTAGTGAACATCAAGTAAAAGCAAAAAATTTGATTTAATTTAGTTTTTTTTAGGCCCTGTATATTTTGCTGAGGAAGAGGTAGATCATGGTGTAAATAAATTATTCCAACCACTGGAGGCTCAGCAGACAGGTATTTCCACACCAGACATGTCGAGGTCTTTTCATGAAGAAATGATAAGCCCTATTCAATCAAGTGATCCATTTGCTGAGCCAGTAGCTGTAGATGACTTGAACCTGACAGATGTTGGTAAGTACATGCTGATTGAAAAATTATATGTAGCTTAAATTAAACGCTGAGTGTTAATAAGACAGTTATAATATATTTAGAAACCAGTTGTTAAAAAAAAATTTTCTACATATGAATGAAGAGAAGAAAAAGCAATTGAACTTGAAATTTAATGTATATTTTGGGTTAAGTAAATGAAACAAACTTTAAAAAAAAAATTCAATCTCTTAGACATATTGCTTTCATTGACCATTAGTTGGTATGACGTCCATGCAATACTAGATAGTAGTATATTGTGATGTTAATAAGCTCTACATAACACTGTATACATGAACATATAGAAAACTTCCAGTATAGAAAGCAATGTAACTTCACAATATCATGTTTATTTACATGTGTATACATTGATAGCAAAGCAATACATATATCTGGTTCTTTATTTAAAACCAACAGTAAGTTGATTCTCATAGCCCTAAGAGGCCTTGGAGCAGAAGAAGTGTAGAATCGGTTTCTATAGCCACAATTTAGAGATTGTTTGGCTAGCTAAAAGAATAGCCTCCTTTACTCACACAACTAAAAAAAGTACCCATTTTATTAAGCTGGGTGGACTTTGAGACTTTCACCATGACCAGTTAAGATTCCTGTGGTGCTTATCAAGGATAGATTCCGGGATTCTTAGGTCAATGGTGCTATACGTTGCTCAGCCATCTGCCATCTCACAAGAACTAGTTTTGAAACTCTAATTATAACTCTGAACTAAAATACACTTGACTAATTTATGCATTGGCACCTTCTGGACTGAAGATTAAACCATTTACTTTTGCTTAAATACACTATAGTTAAATACATTGTAATACAAGGTAGTAATTAATCTTATTTGACATCCCCTGGAGGATTACACCTCTTTGCTATTGGGTTTGTCTCACACCTGTGGCAATAGTGTAAACTGTTCAATAATCTTGTACAAAAAGCTCTAAGCTAAGGAAAGGTATATCTTGATCACCAATCTAATGTTCATGGATGAACTTTTAGTGGTTGCAAACAAATTGACCAATTTTTCAGTATTAATTCTGAATATGAACTGTACTGTATTCTCTAGAGAAAAGATGTGTACATAATTACAGCTTTCTTTCTCTGTTTTGTTTAAATTCATGACTGATAGGTCACAAAAACAAAACAGCTTTAGTAGTGTATTGCAAAGCATGGAAGTTTGAGAACTACTGATTTAGAAAGTAAAAAAAATCAATAACAATCATTGGCAAACCTCATATAACAAATGCAAGCTTTTAAGAACTAGCCAGGATGGTTATTTTATCAAAACTATTGTCACATTGATGTTATGAAGGTCATCTTTATCAGGAGCATCATTAGTGGGGGCAGACCTTATACATAGATAGACCCCATTATAGACTCGCACTCCACATTCATCATTACTTGACATCCCTCCCCAAGCCATACCCTCATCTTTGAGATATGGAATAAAAATAAATAAATTAATATTTTATCTTATTAACAATTAAACTTTCTTGATGTCTAATAATTCACCATTTGCTCTATCATTTCAATTCTGAATATAACAACTACATTAAGTTCTCTTTCATTGGCAGTTGCCACAGAAATCTTATAAGGAATATTAATTGAATGATAAACACATTGATTAAACATAATGCCTCAATGAAAAATGATGTTTGCCATGCCTGTTTTTGTAATCTAAATGTATTAAAATCAATTTATTCAACACCTCATTCAGTTCACTCTGTTGCTATAAAACATTTTTTTTTTACTGTTATTTTTATAGATTTACCAGAAATTATTTCACATCAGGGTTGTGATGTACCCAGCACTACATTGTATACAATGGGTAAATAATATTGTGCTCTATTCTTCTTTGTGAAAATTATAAAAGAAAAAACTTAATTCAGTTGTTAAAATTTTAAAAAATCTTCAATCAAAACTTGTTACAATTAAAAGAATGGCTTACTTACATGAATATCTTCCAGTATATTTTTTAAATATACTACTTTTTCTCAACAGCATTCCCTCATCATGAAAGTGAGAATGACAAAGATGAAACCCATTCATCACATGACAATGAGTGTAATGTATCAAACTTAACCAAACCACCACCAGTAGTTGCACCAAAACCAACATTACCTAGAAAAGTAAACACTGACATCCCCATCGTTTTTCAAAATCCACTGTTTGGTCAACAGACTAACTCAGGCAATAATGGCAGAAATCATCCTTCACTTGCAGCAGATATCAATGTTCACCAAGCTACTGATGTGAGAAATAGTGATATCTTTGAAGGTCTGTTCCTACAAGTTGCATGTATTTCACTAAAATAATAATTATTTATTTTCAATTACAGTAGATCCATTTCTTTATTCAAACCAGATATAACAATATTTTGTTTGTCAATAAAAAATAACATTGTAATCAGGTAATGTAAAATAGTGTTAACTGCACTAATTTGTACATTACTGTAATTTTTTTGGGCTTAAGTCTCCGGTTATGATTTCTTTCAAGAAGGAAATAAATATATATGTAATATTTAACACATTTTATATTTTTCTGAAGTAAAATTATTTTATTTCTCATCTCTTAGATGTACATTTAGCTAAAGACTATGATGCTCCAAACTCACTATTTTATAAATTTGGTAATGCTAAACAAACTTGTGTTTATGATATAATAGTTCATTTTATTGAACATTAAAAAATATATTTCTTACTGTACAACTTTAGTTTAGCGCAAAATGTTAATTTGCAATGAAATTGTATTTTATTTTGGCTTTAATAATCAACAGACTTCAAGAAGGATGAAGTTGAAGAAGTTGTTTATGATAATCACACAGCCATCAAGTCATCACCTGAAAGTCAGTATGATTCACCAATGTCAACATTAACTAGAACACTACCACCTATTTCTCCAAAGCCTACATTGCCAAATAAAGAAATCTCTAACCTCCCCATATCATTTCACAATGCAGTGTTTGGTGATGAAAATAATTTGAAACAGAACTTTAATTCCCACAAATCTCCATCACTTATAACAAATAATGACTTGAAAGAAACTAGTGATGTGAGAAACTCCTCATGTAGCTCAAATGAAGGTATTGTAAAATTCTATGTGCATGATTTTTCTTAAGCATGCAGCCAATTTATTTTATTTAGATATGAATATTGACTACTATGAGAATACTTTTTTGCAATCAGTTATCATCATCGCCTAAAAGTTAGTCAATAGCTATATAAAGATATGTACTTTTTAAAAAGTACAAAAGTAATGTTCTTAAATTCTCAAATAAACTTGTTTCATTCTAAAATATCTAATGGAGAAAACCATCACCAGTTTATTCCACATTTTTATATTTTTCTGATTTTAAATTTCATGAAATATTTATTTTTCCAGATCAGTCAGATGTACATTTAACACAAGGTTATGATATTCCTAACTCTCTGTTTTATAAGTTAGGTAAGAATAACTAAAATTTTTATTATGTTTATAAGATTTTGTTTAAATAGTAAAAGTAAAAATGCTGTCAATGTTAAACTCTGCACATGAGTAAAGTAGACAAAAATTTATTTATGCATTAATATATATGATGATTTGGTGTAATTTAAATTAATAATAATATCCCAACATGAACAATCTATTTTAGTACACATATTTATCAAATAATATAGATTAAAAAATAAATATCTTTTCTAGTATGAAATTTAAATTTTGAATACATCTCCTTTTTTCATGATAACCATTTAGGCCTATATGTATCATTTCAAATATGTGTAAAATTCTAATAATGTAATATCAACATAGGCTTGTAAGTTACTATATTATTTTTTTTAGTATCAGTTTGTCTAATGGAAACATTTTCTAAAAAAATATTATGGAATTAAAATTTGTCTGGAGTGTCAGTGTGTGAAAAAACTGTGTGTAAGATTGTCTTGTGGGGATTTATTCAGCTTCCAATTTCTTCACTAATAGCTTTTTATCATATAACCTCAACAGATTTTAAGAAGGATGAAATTGAAGAAGTTGTTTATGACAATCATACAGCCATCAAATTATCACCTGAAAGTCAGTATGATTCACCAATGTCAACATTAACTAGAACACTACCACCACCTGTCTCTCCAAAGCCCAAGTTACCTGGAATAGAAAACAAAGACATCCCCACGACTTCTCAGCAAGCAATGCAAGTAAATAATTCAAATGATAAAGACTTGAAAGAAACAAGTCATATGAGAAATTCATCAGATAACACTAATGAAGGTATGTGTGCATTTTATTTACCCTTTTCTTTTTTTACTATTAAATAAAAAAGTATTTGTTATTGCTGTCAATAATAAGCATAATTTAAAGAAAAAATATTGCATGCCTGCTTGTTGAGATCAGTTTTAAATATATACTATTAAATTATGGGGTGAAGTTTTTCTGAGATATTCTTTTATCATTTTGAAATACCAGCCTGGAGAGGCTGAACTCCCATCAGGCCCCAGGTAGGGGAAAGCTCAAAATGAATAGATTGAGGTGGGTTGTGACTAAGGTAATAACTAATGAGAATAGACAGAAGGGCAGACAAAGATGGGGATGTATAGATGAGGCCATATGAGTGAGAGAAATAACATTTTAATAAATTGCTATTTTAACTTAAACTTCTTGAAATATTTATTTGACCAGATCAGCCAGATGTACACCTAACACAAGGTTGTGATCCTCCAAACTCTCTGTTTTATAAACTAGGTAAGACTTGACCAAAATGTTTCATTAGCTTTATGGTTAATTTATGTATGCTATATAGTAAGTCTGATTGCCAGCACAATTATCGTTTTTTTTTCACATTGTGATTCTTAATTCTGATCCCTAGCATTAACAGACTTTAAAAAAACAAAAAGGTTAAATAAATACATTTTAAATAAAATATTATACTGAAATAGCAACTTATAAGTGTCAACTTGTTTTGTGTTTAAAATATCTATGTCTTTAAGAAATGTGAAATATTTTTTATCATTATGAACCATTAAGTAGAGCTTTATCTGTGTTATAACTCGAAGTAAAATATTTCAACATTTCACTTTTGCTATAAACTCTGCCATGTTTACTCAACAGACTTTAAGAAAGATGAAATTGAAGAAGTTGTTTATGACAATCATACATCAATCAAGTCATCGCCTGAAAGTCAGTATGATTCTCCAATGTCAACATTAAATAGAACACTGCCACCATTAGTTTCTCCTAAGCCTCCATTGCCTAAAAAAGAAATTCTTGTTAGTGCAGATAAATTAAACATGGCAGAAGATGATGATTTTGAAGATTGTCCGCAACTTATTATAAATGAGGACTGTACTTTAACAAATACAATAAATAATAATAATCCAGAAAAAATGGAAGGGATTTTTATACAGAATCCAAATTATTCATTCACCTGATCTGTTTATAGCCTGTTAGGTTACCATGTAGGACTAATTGTCACAAATGTCATCCTATACAGTTGCATAAGCTATCTTAGTATTACTTTGTGATATATATTGCTCTTTATATTACTAAATTATGTAAAAAAATATTAATGCTTCATAAAACGTATACTCGGATATTGAGTATAAATAGGTTACATTTTCAAAGATGTTATTGTCAGCACATGTATTATAAATATTATATTGTTTTATTTTTTATTGTAAGCATATATGTCCATGTATTTTTAATTCTTCTGTTACTTCTAAATATAGATTTTGATAATATATAATTAAGTTTGAAACTATACTTTACCCAATGGTTTAACCTCATATTTTATATGAAAACATTACAACTGAACCAGTTTTCATGAAAATTTTTTTTTTACTATTATATGTTATTGGATACTGAAAAATGAATATTATTTTTAAAAACATTTATCTTTTTTTCTTGTATCACTAGAAATGTCATAAATAAATTTCATATCCATGACAATTTCTTGCAAAAAAAGAAAAAATGTTTCAGCAAAATGCTACCACTATTATCTCCTTCTTGTGGCTTCTAAATATAAATTTTGAAAATCTATAATTATATGTAAAATTATGTAAAGCTTCATGAAATTTCACTTATGTCATTCTTTAAAAAAAAAAAATAAAACACATCTTTTAAATGTATAAAACTAGACTGTTTTTCATGCAAAATAGTTGTTAATGCATTAGTTTATATATATACACTGTATATATTGAAAAAAGTAAATTAAAAAAAAATGTTCATATTTTTATATATATATTTCTGCAATGATTATGTCTGCATCTGCAATGATAATGTCTGCATGCAAACAATGTTTTTGCAACATTCTCCCATTAGTGCCACCTCTGGAGTTATTGAAGCTGCAGCTCAATAGAGGAAAACAAAACTTGCCCAATACACATTTATACATGTAACAACAACAAAGTATTCCAATAAAAAGTTTTGCAGTGGATCATCTTAAAATCTGGAGTAATTCTCACATAAGTCACAAATATGACATGACATTGCAGAAAGAAAAATCATTTTTGTATACCTGCACATAAAAATGACCTAAACTGCCCATGTACATTTGACAGTTGCATGAACTCTATCCAGTGATGGGCACTATATATTTTTTTTTTTAACTTATTTTCAACTAAAACATTTTAGTTAAACTTAAAGAAAAAAATTCTTAAAGTGAATTAGATACACATATTCTGCTGAGATGGCCACATTTCTCATAAAATGGAAATAGCACATGCTTGACCATTCATAGACCATAGCTTTGTTAATAGGCCTTATTAGCAGACTTAAAAAAGAGCACAGCAGATTTAGTGGAAATAATGTCTCAAGTTGTAAAGCTAATTTAACTCTAAAAAAATTGTTTGTCTCATTTTTCTGAGCAATAATGAAGAAATTCATTGAAATGAGTTTACATAAAATAAGAGTTCAAATTTCGTTTTTGCATGTTTTACTCTTTTTAGGCAAGTTAAAATTTCTAACAGTAAGAAATAAATTTGTATGGAACTTGAAGAAACAATGTGTTTGGTTGAATCAATGTTTAATGAGGATTCTGAAATAGAAATGACAAACATCAAACTGTAGATCTATATTGTGTAAATAAAAAACATTCAAAATCATCAATCAATTGGAAAGTCAATTATTTCATATATTTATCTTCTTGTTCTGCTAAAATCTTTGCAGAAGATTTGGCGTCAAAAAACAGAGCTGCAACTTCATCAACCTCTTCCTTAGTTACAGAATCTTTTCCATTGATACGTGACATAACATTTGCTGGAGTTAACATCTGAACAGCATACCTACAGAATAGGATTATATATGTTTTGAACGACCATTAAGAATAAATTGTTTACTAGCTAAACTAAACTAACCAACGTAATGAGGTGGGAGGGCATGCTGGATTTTCTCCCAGATATACAAGAATTATCAGGTCTTGTTTGTTAAATCTGTGAGTACTCCATGGTTAAATCTGTGAATACTCCATGGTTAAATCTGTGAGTACTCCATGGTTAAATCTGTGAGTACTCCATGGTTAAATCTGTGAGTACTCCATGGTTAAATCTGTGAGTACTCCATGGTTAAATCTGTGAGTACTCCATGAGCAACTCTGGGTACTACTTCCAATAATAATAAGTTACAACTAATCTTCTCACTGACTCAAAGTGTTGATCTGGACAATATTGAACCAAACATTGGCCTGATAACAACATTTTCAGTGCGGAAAGACAATATGCCTAGTTTATAAAAACATGGCTGAAAAGCCAAGGTCTATATGCACTGGTATTTATAAGAGTAAAATCAAAGATTACAGCAAAAGTGACCATAATTGTGTTAAGAGATTCATAAACTGATTATGTGATCAGTGCAGATTATTATTATTATTCAAGGATATTACTATGACATTTTTTTCCTTTTGTTGGATGACAGAAAAATAATTCAGAGTTTTAATTATATTAATTAGAATCAAAAGAACTACAAATCTCAACTAGACCTGTTCAAATAAAATAAAAGCAATCAACCACACCCAGTATTCAATCTGTTTGCATTAAACTTCTCTTGCTTTAATATTACTCCACTCTCATCAAATTTATAACTCATGTTATATCTTTCATACAATACTGTTCACATTATAAATTCCACTTTGGCTGGACACACCAGCCAATGTGACATGTCTGCTATAGGCAGTAACATATACATGTATATTGTCATTTGAGAATCACTTGAACCAGATTTGAACAAACTGGTCTGTTCAAGCAATAGGTTGAATTTATCAGACATTTAATTGCTTATTGCAACCGTAACAATTACAAAGAGCTCATCCATAAACTAAACTGACTTGTTTTCATGCCAATTAGATAGAATATAATAATAAACTTGTTAGAATACAAATGATATAAGTATAATAGTTAATTTCAATTAAACATTATAGCAGTATGATTAATGTTTTTATTTAACAGTAGCTCTACTACATGTATATATCAGAGCTGCTGTTCGATTAAAAAAATTGATCGAAATTAACGCATGATTAAAAATTGTATCGCAAATTAACTCGATTAAAAAAATTGATCGAAATTACCACATGATTAAAAATTGTATCGCTAATTAACTTGGGTATAATTTAATGCATTTAGGTGTTTGTGTTAAAAAATGTAATCACGTATTTTTTAACGCATTCATTACACTTTAATTGCAGTAAATCAACAGCCCTATATAAAATATTAAATTTAACTCAGTGTCACAATAATTCTGAAAAATACAACCACAGTCTCATGTACAGATGTGTGCATCAGCCTGGTCTAGACACTGATTAAAGGTGTCATGTATATGAAACTATTTGTGCAGCTGTTGCAGACAGGACCAATAAGATGCTGTATTATCAAAATGCGATAAAAATTATAAGCAATAAAATGATGATATAAAATTTCTAGCATCTCGTTATTTTGATCTAATTATAACCGTGTTCATTATACACTTGTTTTTTTACCTTCAACAATACACTATAATACCTCCACCAATACACTACAGTATATAACGTAAACTAGTAAAAGAAACTTTTCTCTTTTTACATCGACTGGGAAGGGAGCATAAGGTTTACTTGAAGAAGGGCTATAGAACAAAAACAACTTCATTTTATATTACAAGTGGGGCTTTTGTCGACATACCTGAGGGTGAGAGTGTGTGCGAAATGTGACAGGGTAGAAGTTGTAGATCTACTTAATAAGTGAACGGACCTTAACTTCAAATCGTTGAGTGAAATTCTGTTATTTATCGATTTGGTGAACTTTCAGCATTTTGGTCAAATTAACGCATTTAGGTGTTGCGGTAAAAATTTTAAGTGATTTTTTATTGCCGCGTTAATCGCATATTAATGCGGTTTAATCAGCAGCCCTAGTATAAATAAATTTCGTTCACATTGCCGCCAATTTTAATCAATAACAAGCATCATTTACAGAATGATGTTGTTCATTTCAAAGTTTTTAAAAATGGGGTTCAAATCCAACAGACTTAAGTAATAATGTTGTTTGATGTTCATCAATACAGCAATTTTGTTATATAAATGAAAGAAAAATAGATGAAGTACACATCAGTCCAAGAAAACAAAATTCTAAGCTATTAAAATGTCTGTTTCATCAGAGATCATATTGTGCAGTATTAGATTGATAGCTTTATTTAAAATATCAAGTCGATAATTTAAGCCTCAAAAATCTAATTCTCAAAGTCAACACTAAACAAATTTGCAATTTACCTTAACGTTGACTTAACACCAGTTGCAGCCAATTTCTTTAAAGCCTCATCATCTATCTGAATACCTTCTATTTGTGCTCGAATTTTCAAAATCTGCAAGAAAAAATATAAAAGATATGCTTAATAGCATGAAAAAATTCTTATCATAGGAAGATAATAAAAAAATATGCTCATTTAAAAAAAATTAACAAACCTTATTTAACCCTCAGAAAATACCTAAGATTTTTTTACCATCAACATGCAGATACAATGCATAGGTAATATTTGAAAATTATGAGACATGCATTGTCAAGAGTTTTATCTTTAATGAAATTATCTTATAAACTTTACAAAATAGTCCAGTTCTAGTTTATATGACCAAAGTACTCCAAATGAGATCAGCCTATTGGATAATGACATCATATAGAAGTAAAAAATCAGGTCCTTAATCCATATTTCAACCTGAGATCTGATATTTGAAAAACCTAGGTTGCACTGAGTGAAATAAAAAACATACTGAGAAAGAAACATTCCCAAGAATAAGTTTATGGCGTGCTGAATTTTTTCAAATAACTTTATCTTATATTTTATTATAAAAAAATGATGCATTATTATTTGAAAATTAGTATTAAAAAAAAAAACAACATTTTATTAGCTGGCTGCTGGGAGTGGTCAATGATATAAAGAATGATATGAACGAGACAACTGAATATATTTGTTATAAGAAATGATTTTGAAATGTGAAACTACCATTATTCATTATTTAATTGAATCACACTATAATTTTCACTATATTAATGTTATTTATACAGATTTATCACATTATCTACTAAGTTTAAGATCGGCTGATTATGCTACAGATCAAATCTGTTATGTAAACAAAGATACACAGTTAAACAAAGCTATGTTTTTTTTTAAACTAAAAAATTATTGAAATATTAAAGAATTAAGCTTTTTCTTTAGTTCAAATAATGTTTAATAAGTGAAATTTGTCATAAGATAGTGAAAGTAGAGCAGATACGGAATCAACAATTTGTAGACCCTCAACACCAAAATCATCACCCAGCCTTCTCCAAACAAAAATAACAACAAAGAAACAGCACTCAATCTATTAAAAAAATATTAAAAACAAGTGACTACCACATAAATAAAAGACTGAGATCACAGCAGACAAAAAAAATTTCACTTGTGAAAAAATTCTTTATTCCTCAATGTTGACCTGGTAGTAGTAATATGCCAATTTTTTTTAAAGTGATTACATTTAAAAATACATTTTTTTCAAGTTTTGATTCATTTTCTTCTAATTTATTTTATTTAGCATTGGATGTAGATTTATTTTATACGTGTGTATATTTTATATGCTCGTTGAACATTTATTAAACATTTTCTTGTTCTAGTAAAGAATATGACTTTTTTTATACATAAAATATTTTTGTGCTAAAATATAACACTAATACATTTAAAAATAAAATATATCTTTAACATTCAATTCTCTTTCATTTGCTATGTAATACTTATGGTTAGTTTTAAAATAATAAAAATGAAAGACATTTTCTAAAACATCTATAAATAGAATCTTAAGGTGAAAAATGTTTAGCGCTGAATGAGTACAATTACCAAGGAGTTTATAATTTGTTTTGACAGATGAAATATAGAGTTTAATAAAGCCAAGGATTAGATATTAGACATGAACAACTATGTATGTACATTATTTTATTTTAAGGACATACATTTTTTAGGACAAAGTTCTAGTGATCACCCTCATGTATTACATCAAATATAGACAGGAAAACTCTAAAGTTCAAACATGTATAAGAATTATTTTTTCCTAAGACAAATGTTACCTGCATCATTTCTTCTTGAGAGTATGGGAGAGTTCTGACAATCATAATTCTGTCTAACAAATCTAAAGGCATTCCATGAGGTGCAATGATATCCTCAGTTCCTCTGTACAATGAAGAAAAATAAGAACTGGGGTCAATACATGTAACTATTTTAAAACTTGACACATGTAGGTAGTTGAATAACAATATTTTAGCTATATTCGGAATCCTAAATTTGTTATAATTAAAATCAAAGGTACATTAAGCCACTGTAAACCACTTTTTTCGAAAGATGATAAACACGACCTGAAGTAGATTCTCTTATTTAAGTTTTTCAAGTTATTGGAAGTGTTTTATCTATCTTGGATTATATATATAAGTCTGTAAATTTTACAATGCTTATTTTAAAGAAAATAATAGATTTTGTAAGAATTTGTCACCATTTGAACAACACAAGTGCCAATTTCATTACTGAATGACATTGCCAACCTGATTTATTCAATTACATATATTAGAGATATATATGATGTTTACATTATTTTATACTTTATTTAATATAAAAACCTGTAAGTAATAAAAATTTGGGCCAAGTTGAAAAAGATGTTTTATAATAATATTGGACTGGATGGCTTTTTTAAACATTTTTTTTCAGCCAATTTTTTAGTTTAGAAATGTCATGTCTGGTAATGAAATTGACCAACCACAATTTGTTGGCAACTTAATTTTAATCATTAAAAATTTTGAAAATAAAAAAATTAATCTATATATTTAAGTGGCAGGCTTGCGGAGCTGGAGTCGAGGAGCCGCACTTTTTGCTGTAGCCGGAGCCGAAAAAATCTGGCGGCTCCACGGCTCCCAAATGTTTTTTTTAAAGCAGAATTTTTTTTTTTAGCTTTAAAATTCCAAATTTGTTTGATTGTTTGCCTCCTACAATTTGAAATTTTGTCATGTTTTACGAATGCCACAACAGTAACAGCATCTAAATGATAGCGTGCACAGTTTTATTTCATAGAATAATTGTATCAATCATTTAAAAATAAATTTTTACTACGACGACAAACAGAACGCGTCATTTTGTATATTATCTGACCACGAATTTGAATAGACTAAAAACAAAATGGTCGCTTTCTGTATTTAACAATTTTATTATAAACAGAATAGCTGAAATAGAGTAGATAAATTTATAAGGCTGTGGGTCTGAATAACAATCAGACTTTATTAGGACAGGGTCCGAATAAAAATCGGAGTTTATTGATTCCCGGGTCCGAATAGTCACTTCGAATTTATAAATAATAAATATAAATACTGAAGTCTTTAAAATATTTTAAATAATGTATCATTTTACTATTTGCTAATTTGATCATTGAAATAACTTTTTATTAATTATGATGACAATGCATTATTCTTACTATTTCATTATGATTTGATTACTTTCTTAATAAATTAAATTAAATATGCATGGCGAACAGTTCACAACCTTGGGAAATTACTGGTGCTAAATATAGTACACAGTAACGGAATTCGGCAATCCAATTATAGACCACTTTCCGTATGTTATAGCTCTGATACTTTCAATTTCTAGTAGACATAACATTGGTAAGCTTATAGCAAGTTCTATCAAACTATGTGTTTGGTTTTTACAGAACTGTTTTGAAGTTTTTATCCAACTACCTAACACAAAACCACTGTTTTTATATAGCTTTACATTACAACTACACATTTCATTAGTTTCAGAGAATTACTTCATGTAAGAAAAAATTATAGTGCTTTACTTTATAACACATTTTCCTCTGTTCGTAGCAAATATAACAATGGGAGCAATAGTAGACTCTAGTGCCCTGTGGAGATATGTGAAACATTCTATATCCAGCATGTGAACTTCATCAATAAATAAAACACCAGGTACAAGTTCAGCAATTCCTTGATCAATGTACTTATTGACAACTTTATTAATTTCTTTACGAAGTTTATCTGGAGAAAAAAAAAAGGAAATGGGGTAACTTTGTTTTAAATTATTTTTCTTTAAATGTGTGAGTATTATGTACAACACCCATTGCTTCATTTTCTATTATAGAAATTGAAAAAAGGAACACATTATTTTAGGCATCATTTGCTGATTTCAAAGCAAGACTGTTTTTTAATTACATTGAAATTTATTTATCTGCCTGTGATTTTAATAGCGACATTTCAAAAACGCACACTGCGTCTATCTACAATCCCATATGTATAAAAAGGTTCTGGTTACTTAAGTATATTTTTAAAAACATTATGTTATATGTTGCCTTTACTATATGTGACAAAGTCAAAGAATAATTACATTATTAGGAAGGAAGGGGAGATCTTTGTAAACCTAATGATGCTCCTTTTTTTTGTACAAAATTTAATAAACTTGACGCATCATTTTGCGTCTGACATTTTGTATCAATGACTAAGTGTAGAAACATTACCTGTTATCTCTGTTTTCTTGGGTTTCATCAACTGTCCCATCATAGACATAATATCTTGTCCTCCCTACAGCACAAAAAATTTAAAATCTTTAATGTTGGACATTACATTTACCCTGACACTTTAATATTATTTATGACAAATCTATTATCTGCTTAATAATAAACTAGTATTCTTCTATAGGTAAACAGAAGATAACTTATAACCATGTAATATACCATTCCTAAAACTGATATTACACAAAAACTCCTTACAGTTTATAAACTCAACAACAAATTCACTCACCTGTGGTCTGGCATTGGCTATATCCAAATCATGGAGTGTGACATCCTGAATAACTTCTTTTTTCTTATGAACATCTCCTTTAGGAAGTGGAACATATTCTTCTGCTTCCAGGTCATACTCTGTGGCATAATTATCAGATCTACCTTGTCGCTGTCAAAAGAAGAATAAAAAAATTCATGTGGAAAAAAGAAAAATGATTAGTTACGAATATAAAATAATAACATTTATTTCTTAAAACAGCCATATCCACACAAGAGAGATGCATACCTGATTTTTATATAGCGTTAAGTACTATAAAGAGCCGTAGTAGCCAATTTTACAAGATTTTGTGAAAAATAAGTAATGAAATATTGGAAAACAAACTGGTAAAACCTGAGCAGCACTAAACTCAATGCATAGCTGTCTGATAAGGCCAACAGTGGCTTAAAAGATTTCAAGCAATGCATTAAATAACATTTCTATAATAAAAATGAATTTTAAAAAGTCCAACCTTCACAGCCCCACTGTTGGCTTCAATATAAATAACATCACCAACTTCTACTTTCTCTTTTTGTAAACTTTCATAAATAGAAGGATCAAGTTTGAGTTGCTTGGTTCCCTTAGCAGTCTTCAAACCAATGACAACGTGGCTGACAGTCTTGCCATAGCCTGCACAGAAACAAAATTTAGAAATCTTCATTTATTAAAAAAAAAAAATTTGCTGAATATATTTTAAATGTATATACATGTATAAGAAAAGCATATTAACAATACCAATCCAATGTTAACATATAAAAAGTATATTAAGAATAATTACTGATCAAACTGACCGCCCATGGGATTTTCTGTTTCTGCTGGAGTAAGTTCTGTTACTTCCCCTTCGTAAACTTCCTTGGTTTCTTTTATTCTGAGCCCAATTGCTCGTCTGAAGTTTTCCATCAACACTTCTGTTTTTTTTATTTCTGAAGAGTAAACTTCACTTCCAACCATTGGACAGAAAGGGACTTTGGATCCAAGCTCTTGAGCAATAGCCAAAGCAATGGCTGTCTGTAAAATTTGAAGTAATAATTTTAATTTTTTAGAATCAATTTAATATCTATAAAATTGTTGAAGTAAAGCGTAATTTAAAAAAACTAAAAAATCTATGAGAGATATACTGGATTCTTACCTTTCCTGTGCCAGGTGGACCAGCTAGTAAAACTGCTCTTCCTGCCATTTTTTTTGACCTGATAAGCTCTACAACAACTCCAGCTGCCTGTGTTTAGGACAAAAAAGTCAACAAAAAAGTGACAAATTTTAGGAAAACATTCAAATTATAGGATAAGAAATTCAACAATAAACAATCAACAGAAATCTAAAACTTTCATTAACTATTAACTTCCTGCCATTTTTGAAAAAAAAAGCATTTTGTTTTGAGTATATAAATTTAAATTAAGTTCATTTCTTCTATTAATAAAATTCTGATACCAGACTCGATGTTACTTTGTGTGATTTAATTTAATAAAATTATTCATGTAACTTAAACCTTTAGCCAGTATCATCAAAAAATAGCCAATAAAGTAAAATATTACATTATTTTTTTATTGCATTGTGAAACTATGTTGGTGGATGTTTCAAAAAGTTTTGTTATGCAAGTATAAAGAACTGCGTAAAATTGGACAGGATAGTTTAGAGTATACATAATACCAGACATTTGCATCAGAGAGCTGTGTGTTGATGTCATTGGTTTTGAGTCCAGCCTTATTTAATAAACTGCAAGTACTGTACCAGAGAGTTGTATTCACTAGATGTCAAAAGCGATCTGTGTGAAAATTAAAACTATACACTGGCAGCAATTTGTCATACCTTAAGACCTAACGACCATTACAGTAGATGGACTGAGCTATAATCAGTTAAAAAAAAATATTCCTGGACTATTTATAATATTAAATTTTCCAATTTTACAAAGAAATTGATTGATAAGTGTGATTGTTAATTCTTCTTTTTAATTATTTCTGGTTTCATAGTCTAAAGGCCTGCCAACATTTTATGGCCTAAATCAGTGCTAATTTATAATGCCCTAAAATACCTGAGCAGAATCCGACACAAAAACCCAGTTAACTGAGGAAATTTATATCTAAAATTCTAATTCATGCAAATTCTTCATTTAAAAAATACTGGCATTATATATATTATAAATTTTGAAAGCTATATCTGACATATCCATTCTGGATATTGAGTAGGAACTCAGCGAGGGGTGGTGGTGAAAAGACGCAAAAATTTGTAAAATAAAGCCAGCTCCAAAGGTGCTTTTGCGTTAGACGGCTTAGAAAAATCTCGCAATAGTTGCATATTTACATTTGCTTTGAAATGTTAAAATATTCTCACCTATTATTGTTTTACATAAAAGTTATGGAAGTTCCATATGTGTTTAGACTTAAGCTATCAACAATTTTCAATGGCATATGTGCCATTTTCTTCTATCTTGTTCCAGAAAGAGATCACTTTCAAAGTAACCCCAGAATACATTTTAAAAAATCTTCAACCCTGCAGATATGTGCCATTGCATACAAATAACTTACTAAAATAAATCAAATTAAGACAAGCAACGCTTAAAGGACGGAAAAAATCAGTATAGACAAAGAAGTGAAAAACTAACAATATGAATGTATGGTAATCCTAAAATATTAAGCAGTAGTATTATAAAACTAGTAGTTGCCCATTGCGTTTGCAACTAAAGATTTTATCTCAATAAAATGTTTAATATGAGAATAATCATGTCATAAACAGAGGCGTCTGCTTGAAGTTTAAAAGATACACGCAAACCGGCAGCAAGACCAGAAGCATATAGTTAGCAATGTAATATTTACAACTGGCTGATTACTTGTCACGCTTTTTTTACAAATAGTATAAATTTAAATTAATAAAAAATTGTCCCATCGGGTGCGTAATATAATTATTTTATGTACTTGTGTAATAATATTTTCAAATTTTGTCTCACTGTCTTCTTTAACAGGAACTATTAACATGGTTTTAACAGGGTCAAAATCCTACTATATAAAAAAACACAGCCATTTTGTTTGTCACATGCGCAGCCGACTTCCGTATCATGGATTCACCTGGGGTGACCCAACGACGTGAAATGACATCATAGAGGATATCCCAAGTTCAGAATTATTTATAGCGACAATCCCATTCTGCACGGATGCCAAGATTAGCACTTTATTAGCAGGATAATTTGTCTCAAGTTATTAAGCAAAGTTATCAAATGCCTTAGTGGGACGGATGGCCGAGTGGTGTAGATACTCGACTGTCAACCTGAGAGTCGTGGGTTCGATCCTGGGTGAGGCCCATGAAATTTTTCCAGGTGAAATTTGGTGCAAAGTTGTCCCACAAGTCCACCCAGCTTTAAATGGGTACCTGACTTTAAGTTGGGGAAGTAAAGGCGGCTGGGCGTTGTGCTAACCACACAATCCCTTCATATGCCGAGGTTATAGAAACAGATAAATTCTACACTTCATCTGCCCCGATGGCCCGTTAGGGCTAAGAAGGGAACTTTACTTTTTATCAAATGCCTCAGGCTCAAGCAGTTATCAAATATTAAAATAACTGGTTAATTTTTTACAGGAATATAGTACTTACACATTTATGTTCTATTATCTTCTCAGACATACCTTTAGTTACTTAGTAAGGTTGTTAAGACTAAGCTATAGGCCTAAGCAAAGTAGCTCAACTGGAATCTATGATCAGTTTTGCCCCAGTTAAGCTGAGTTAAGTATAAGCTTCATAATAATCATTATAACGATATACTCATAAACCATATATTAATTATGTAAAACGATTAACAGATAGTAAGAAGATTTGTATAATCCTAAACTAAGAAGAGAACAAAATAAAATGCCGTATTATTAATTCGTTTCTAGAATGGTCTTCAACGGCGTCCATCGTTACAAGTTCTAAACAATACAGAATTTCGGATTGACCATTAAATCATGCTTACTTCTCGGGCCAACTCTTGTCCCACAAGACCAGCAGATGATTGAACTGCATAGCCATTTTCATCGAGACCTAAACCTTTTACGTGGCTATGTGATGCAATCCGTTGTGCTTTAGATGTGCTTTTAACTTCTTCAATTTTCATTTTAATCGAAGTAATGTATACACGCGCACAAGCGGCTACAAGAATACTTTAACAGAATTAGTCGACAATGTCGCAATTCAGAAATTTTAAAATGTTTTATTATATATTTTTAATTGAAAAAAGTAAACAAAATATTAAAATTTTAAACATATTGTATATATTTTATACTTCAGTATTTATTCATCATTTAAAATAATAAAAATATGATTTTGATATTGTATAAATAAGTGGATAATTACGACAGCCACATTTAAAGCACTTAGCGCAGGCGCAATAAACGTAACGACCGTAGTCAACAATAAGATTGTTCATGAGATTGATTTAATGGTTTTATTGCAAATATTTAGGATGCACGATAAAATCACCATAAACACGGTAATAATTGCGAATAAAAATGTATAATCATAAATTACCCACTTATTGAAGTAAAAATAATCTAATATCTATTCTATTTAAAATCAAAGCATATAAAAGTTATAAGACTACTCCACTCTATACGCAGTGGATACGATTACGTCAAGCGCCATTCTATTATTTCTCATTTTTTTTCGGGTACCGGCAATTATATTAGGGTTAGCATTAGGGTTAGGGTTAGGGTTAGGGACAGTATTAGGGTGTGGAGAAATATCTATTGACGTAATCCGGAAAAAAAAAATACGAATTACGTCTTGATGTTACCGTGGCCACTGCGTAAACAAAAAGGGTTAGGGGTTAGGGTTAGGGATAGGTTAGGGATAAGGTTAGGGTTAGGGACAGTGTTAGGGTGTGGAGAAATATCTATTGACGTAATCCAGAAAAAAAAAATACGAATTACGTCTTGACGTAAGCGTAGCCTGTCCCCTAAAAATATAGATAGTTGACTATACTGTCTATACTATAGTCTATAGACACTATAGTATATTATAGTCATGGAGTATAGTAGTATAGTGACTATTAGGCACTGTCATTCACTATGTATGTCGTCTATGTTTATGACTATCACTCTGTCTCTATCATCTTTGCGACTTTGATTATACTAGATTCAGTAAATTATTATATTCAGACTTTCACTTCAGATAGGGTTACTTAGTGGCAAGTGTCCATGTTTTGTATGGACAGTTTGTAGTCACTATTTTTGCCTTCGAATTAGTCTGTTCTTTCACATATTTGTCAATATTATTAACTTAGACAACTTGATAGTCTATTTTCAACTGTCTAATCTTATTTTGAAGCTAAGCCATGAATTATAGTAACAGTACCATTGCATAGAAAATGTATAATTATTCTTAGCATAACTGAGTTAAACTGCATGATAGTGATGCTGTCTGAACAGTAATTGACTACATGCAAGATAATAATTCAATTTTTGCATTACATTTGTAGCCTATATTCAGCATTGGTATGTTAACTTTGAACATTTTGGAATATATGTTATTGGCCTTATTGGGTGAGTTTGATAGTTTTCCTTTCCTGGATCAACATCATATACACAATTGTCAATATTACTGATGAATTCTTTACATAAAATAAATGTAAAGCAATCTTTTTGAATTTCAAAAAATGCTTAACTGGAAAACTATAGAACAAAAGTCTTTGAGTCATTTTGTACTATCTAAATAATTGATATATATGAACACACTGCTTCATTTTAGTTTTATAAAGCCTCCCCAGTAAAAATGCACATGTTGAGCCAGCTTTCTCCATATTTTTCCATACTAATTTTTACATCCATTTTTTTTTATATTAACCACCACTTTCCTAAAATTTCTTCTTTCCTTTGGTCCATACCAGGCCCGTACCATGCGGGGGGGGGGGGGGCCTGCGTTTTATCTGGCCCCCCCTGCTTATTTGTTCTACTTAGTAAAATGTATTACCTGACCCCCCTGCTATTGCCTTTCCCCTGCTGTAGAATGCCTGGCCCTTCCTGTAGAATTTTCACGCTACGGGCCTGGTCCATATTAGGCATCTAGTTAGCTATCTTCAGACATTCATTTAATTAATTCTTGTCTAACTAAAGACCAACTGTGTTTAGAATTTAGAATGTTTTAAAACTAAACCATCAATGCAATATAGTATTTATAGTAACTTATAGCAGTTTCAAAATTAAATTATTATTGTTTCTTACTAATTAAAGCACTTGCTATTATTTGGATGTTATAGTGAAGGATTAATGGTTTATGCCTAATAATGCACATATAAATTTAACTCAGTCAAATAAATCAGGAATATTGTTTGAAGAAAATACTGCAATGTGCACTGTGACTTAATAGCTTACATTTCTGTTTTGACCTTATCAATATGATAAACATAAACTTGTCGGTCTGTTAAATATATGCAAAAAGTATAAGGTCCACGATTTTTTGCATAGTACTTCCATATTTATTATACCATTAACAACTTTATTTCAGTATATTGTTGATTGATATTTTTGCTAACCAATTTTATTAAGTGAATGACAGATTAATTTGTTTAAAGATAGATTTGTATTAGTGTGCACTGTGCAGTGTCTAATAAAACTTGCGAGTTAGGTGAGTAGTTAGAAGGCAGGCATTTGGTCTCAATTAGATAGTACTAAATTTGATACTGTGGATTTACTGGCCACAACATAAACCAGAAATGTGTCCAGGTTGCAACCTCCCCAGTGATATTAGCATGATTTTATTTACAATTGTAATAATCCTTTACATTTGACTAAAATATATAAGCATCCTTGCGTCTTAGTATGTTAAAGATGAAAAACACCTGCAGTTTTTATTACTCTATAAAAGTGTAAGTTTAAAACTTAAATATTCTTTAAAAATAATTTTTTTCTTGTCCTAAATAAATTGCACATTTATAAAATTATAAAATTGTTTTCTGTCAAATTATTCACTTTCTTTATTGTTATTTTTTTTAATTTTTTAATTAATGTAAGAATTTGCCAAGGTTCAAACTTTTTTTTCATAATTTTTCTTTTAATATTATATGAAATCTTAGCATATATTTATTATTATAAAAAAATTCTCAAAATAAATTATTAATTTAGAAAAACATAGGGCCATTGCTATTTTTAAACAACATTATTTACATGCTCTCAATGCATCAAAAATAAACCTCTGACCTCTATCTCCCTAGTTCAAATAAACAACATGAGCCAACAAAACAGTGACAATGATGAAACCAGTGGAACAGAAGATGAAGAGGAAGAAAAAGATGAAGATAAAGATATTGATGAAACACAAACTAAAGATATTACAGAGCTAAATGCTTCAGATAATGACTTAAGTAATGTACACTTGAAAAAACAATATCATCTCTTAGATAGTGATGAGGATGATGATTTGAATACAGTAAGTGATGCAGAGGAGTGTTCACCTCCAATTGCAGCTCTTCCTCCTAAAATTACCAAGCAAGAAGAAAACCAGGTTGAAATTTCATCAAGTCCAGCATTTCAATGTCTAGAAGAGGTAATTAAAAAAAAAATTACATCTCCATATTTCTTTTTCAGTAAGTTTATTAGATGTTAGTTAAGAAATTTATTAGTGAAAATGTATGATTTAGTTTAATGCTACGAAAGTGTTATTTGTCTGGTAATAATATATTATTCTGTTAATTTATTGAATATAAAAGTTTTTTTTATATAAAAATAAACATGATGCACTATAAGGCCTATACTTAAACCAGTAAACTATTTTTCATTAACAAATGAAAGCAGGGTATATTTTTAGAAAAAATATTCTTTTCTCCTTTAAAACTTTTTTTCCTAATTGCATTGAGTTAATTATTAAAATTAATTTTGTATAAAAGATAACTTCTCATATAAATTCTTTTTACTTATTTGTTTTGGCTGATATAGAAATTAGGTTACACAGTATAGATTAAATCTCTGGTTGTGTTTTTTTCTTACTTTATATTATTTTATGTTCTCAGCTATTCCAAGAGGGCAAATTAACTGGCACTAAGGTCGCTTTTCTCAAAGCTAAGTTTTCAGAACTTCATGAAACTCTAAAAAGGTTAGAACAAATATGCTTTTCAACTTTTTGTTTGATAAATGACATTTTTTACTAGAATGATTTTAAGCAATTTTCTTTTAACTGAAAGGACAAGAGAAAATGAATCAAGGCTTTTACAAGAAGCAAAAAGGTTTACTAACGACCTTGACAAGCAGTGTGAAGAACTAGATAGGGGAGACAATTTTCCAGATAATTCAAATACCGAAGTTTCAAAAATGCGTGAACAGTTACTAAAGTACAACAATGATTTAATTGAAGCAGAAGAAAAACAATATCAGCTGGAATATAAAATTGAATGGTATTAATAAACTAATTTAACATTTGATTTTGAATGCTTTTTTTTTTAATTTGAGCAATTTCAAATTGTAATGTTATAATATAGCATTAGTATATAACAGAAGCATTATTTTTCAGCTTAGAAGAAGAAAAGAAAATTATCCAAAGAGAATATAGCAGGTTGCCAAAGCAAGGGGTAATTCATTTCTTAATTTTCAGTAAACTTGTTATTTATCAGCATCCAAAAATAACAACACAGAAAGTTTATTAGTATAGCCAGGCACCTTTTTTTTAAATACATGTATATATTTTACCTAATTAATTTTATTTTTCTTTCCCTAAAATTAGCATCATAGAAATAAGCATTGTTAAAATTGTTCTTCTGTTGGCTCACTTTTTGTTAACAATTATAAAAGTAAATTATTTTGATACTTTTGTGGGCTTTAGAAATGTTTCATCTAACGGTGCTCATTTTAATGTCACATCTTGGCAAATCTTACAGCACTGCAAAAAAGTCATACAGTAGTGTCATAAAAAGAAAGCAATTGCTATTTAAAACACCAATGTCTTTGTATTCTTAAACATGAATAATTTAAATAGTCATACCCTGTTGTTATCAGCTCACACTGTTTCAATATGTTTGTCTGTATCACAAACAATGTATCATATTGACAAAAAACTAAGATGTGATGAAAAATTGATATATCAAAAAAATAAGAATATTTACTTTACAATAATTAAGTGTGCCTATATCAAAGGCTTGTTATGTAATTTAAATAGTGTTTGTTTATTTAGTATTTGATTTAGTTTTATAGTTCAATAAAAAAAATTAATTCTGGAGAAAAATAGAGTTTGATTTATAATTTTAAAAAAATCAAAATAGGAAATTGAGAAAAAAATCAAAGAGCTTCAAAACAGCAATGAAGAGATGAGAAAAGAAGTACTGCAAAGACAGAATGAGGTCAAAACATTAGAAGAAGATTTAGAAAAGACCAATCATCAGATGGCCAATGACAAGAAAGAGTTTGAAAAATTAACAGAAGAACTGGAAAAATTAAAAGTACAATTTTCTTTTATGTCAGTGCTAACTAGTTGTTTGAAGGCCCTGGTCTATCTGGCGCTTGATTATTCCAACTCCATACTTTCTGGTCTTAGTTGATAAGCTATATTTTTCCATCCAAAAATAAGACATTATTTAATTTGCAATATTGTTGCAACCTTCCATTAATACAGTCCATCTTGAATCATTATTCCTAGACCAACCCTGTCCCATGTGTTAAAAAACATTTTAATTTCTGAGAATTAAGCACATCTTTAAAGTAAATGCTTGTAATTCCTAAATGTATACTTATATTGTACACTTTGCAATAAAAATGGACATCATAATTTATTTAAAAAGTAAAATGTGTACTATATATTAATTAGTGGATAACAATATTTCTATAACAAATTTAAAGTTTATATTACAAAAGAAACAGCCTGTACTCCGACCTCTCTAGATTTCCTTTCCACAAAATTAAGTGTAAAGTCTCTTTGAACTCTCTCAGTTTATGTGCCAGTTGAGACTGTCTCTTTGAGCCCATGAGACTAAAATTGATGAGTTCCTCAACATCTGGGAACTGCTATAAATATAGCCTAATGGCGAACAAGTTAGGTGTAAAGTCTAGTGTCTTTTAAATTTCATGTGAATTATGCATCTTTTTTATACTTTCAAAACACTTCTTAAGATTTTATTTAAAATATTCAATATACTTTTTAGGCAGAGTTAGTGCAGATTAACACTATTCCTGGACAGACAGCTAAAGAAGCAGATAAAATATTGCGTCAAAAAAAGTAAATCATTTTAAATTTATTGATAACATTTTTAGCTTATTTTTAACACAATAAATAAAGTAATATGATAAAATTAAGATTTAAGTTTTTATTTATATATCATGAGGTAGGCACAGTCAAATGTAATCAAATTGTTGTTGTTTTCCCTTGTACTTATTTAGTTATAATAAAATCTTTGAGTAATTTATTATTATTTATTTGTAAACAATATTTGCAACAAATTTTCATAAATTAATTTCACTATGAGTGTTATACTTTAAATCAGGGAGGTTAATAGGATTTTTTTTTTATTGATAAATTTAATGTGAAGAAAAAATTAGCATGTGTTAGTAGTACCTTATGTTTATATGAAGCATTTGTAATAATTTTATTTTATTGATGTAGCTTTAATTTTTTAGCATGCTAGGAGTTTTTTTCTGAAAGCTTAGTTAGGCATGTCTGCTGTGTGTTTGCTATCCCTGCTTAAATGAAATCCTCTCTTATAAGTCTCCTTTTTTTGAATGTTAAATTTTACAGTTCTGTCCAGAGTCAGCTTGAGTCATTAGATGCTGAGTATTTGGAGAAATTGGAGATGATCAACTCAATGGAAGTTCAGCAGAAAGCACTCAGAGATGAACATTTTGAAGCTGAAACAAAATTGAAAGGTCAGAAAAACATACTGAGTGAAAAAGAACGAGCTTTTGCAACTTTAGAAAAGGAGTTTGAGCTGGCCAAAGAAAGAGAAACCATGTTAAATGGAGACAGGTATGATATAATGTTGTTGTATTTTTTTTACAATATATGATGTAATTTCTCTTAAAATAGTTTTAAGTGTTAAAATAAGGTAATCTGGAACAGCATTTTGATGTTATGTTTTTTTTTTCTCTCAAATTTCCTTTTTTTTTTTTGTCTGATGAATATTACCTTACTGTATTAGCCAAATAATGTTTTTCTGAATTTATTTCAGAAACCTTTTATTTTTGTAACTTTTTTTTTTCTAATAATTGTTTCCTGCTTTAATTTTTTTAACTATTCTGTATTATTTGATACTTCTCATTATCAGTTTATAATGCAGAATTTTCTTTTTAGCTTGACTTATCACTTTTCCTAAAAACAAAATGTGGATTATTTTTTCTTTTTAAATTTGAACTCTTGATTATCAAATGTTTAACTCTATCATGACTTATTTCATTTTTATTTTACACCAGAGCAAATCTTGATATGAATCTGCGTCACATTCAGATGGAGAGAAAGACTCTGCATGATATCTACACACGGAAGTTAAAAGAAAAGGACAGAGACTTAAAAAACTTAAAAAAAGCTGAACTTCAGCTTAAAGTTGCTGAGGAAAATTTAAATCACACCAAGTCCATTCATGAAAAAGTCAAATCACAAGTAAGAAACTTTTAATCATTAATATAAATACAAATATAAAAATAAAGTAATGTTTATAGTTTCCTATATTTCATTCATAGTTTGTACATAACACAGCTGAGAGCATCAGTATATTTTTACAGGTAGCCTGTTTACCTAGAGATGATGGGTCAATGCTAAAAAACCGAGATGAGTTACAGAAAGAAGTGGAACAAGCAAAGAGAGCACTTGCACAACAGGTATATTGTGGAGATGATTTTATATGCAGTAATATTTTTAAAAAGTTCTGATTATTAAATCTTTACTGTAAAAAACATTGTTGTCTTTCAGAGTTAGTTTAAAATGTTTCCAATATTGATGAATTATTATTTTTATCCCAAGAAACAATCAATGGATTATTGCTTGTGAAAGTTTGTGTCTATGTTTAGAAAAATACAAACATGTAAATCCTTTCTCACCATTTATAAAAGCATTCTCTTTAAAAAAAAAAGTGATTAGCCATAAGAATTTGTACCATTTCACAACAATTTAAATTTTAAATATATTAAGCACAGTTAATCGTTTATATAAGTTAATACAGTCGATTCCGCTTAAGTGGGACACATCGGGACCAGGGCTTTTTGTCCCAATTAAGCGGCTGTCCCAATTAAAAATACAAATTTACTATTGGCTTCTTGGTTTGGTTTCTTTGAGATTTGTCCCGAATAAGCGGCTGTCCCAACTAAGCGGTGTCCCAATTAAGCGGAATCCACTGTATTTGCAATCAAGCTGTGTCATTTAAAGCATAAATTTTAATGGAGTTTTTTTTTAAGATATATTAATAACCCAATTTTTTTGCAAAACATTTCTTCCCAGAATTCATTAACAGCTGTAGAACATGTCAAACTAGAAGCCAGTGCTTTAGAAGAACAAAACCTTTTGTATGAACAAAGTGATCTTCGTATTGAAGTGGTGGAATTGACCAGATTGGCTGCCATAAAAGTAAGATTAGTTTCTATTGAAGCTGCTAGTAAAATAAAAATCTGTATAGTACATTTATATAAAGATGAAATGGGACTGTGCCTTTATAATCTGATATTCATTCAATTCATTTTAACTTTTTAAATACTGTTAATTTTAAAAAACTTTTTTTTCAAATTCATTTTTCTCAAAGGCTGATGAGAGAGAACAAAAGGCTAGAGATTTTATGAGAGCAGAAACGAAGTACCACAGAGCCGTTGAAGATCTGAAAACTAGGCAACTACAAATTCAAGATCATCAGAAAAAATATCAGGAGATGCAAATCAAGTCAGTTCTTTGATTTCATTTTTATATATTATTCGTTACATTTAAAAAAAAAACTGCTAATACATGTATTTTTTCTTGCAAACAATTTTTCTCACCAGATTGAAAGAGTTTGCCAAACTTTATGATGTGATTAAGAATGAAAGGAATAAATGTGTCAGTTTAATCCAAACGTCATCACAGAAAGCAGCAGAGATGAAAGAAAAAATCAAAATATTAAATAATGAAATTGAGATATTGAGGACTGCAGTAATGCAAAAAGACAAGTAACCAAATTTATCCCATAATATAATATTGATATTTAGACGTTTTTGTTTTACAACTGACATTTTTAAATAGGTTTATTTTTTTTTTAACTTTTTTTTTTAAATTTTATTTTCAAAAGAGATCTTCAAAAATACAGACTCAAAAGAATGAATGCTATTGTGATGCGTGACTCATTACGTAACGAGTTAACCAAACAGCAACGTACGGAAGAAGAGATGCTAGAAAAAAGAGAACAGCAGAGAGTGGACTTGTCAAAGTTAAATTTAATGATCAACCAGGGAGAAGAACAGATGATTAAGTTGAGAAAAAGATACAAGAAAAATGTTCAACACAGGAATGAAAGGTACACTGAAAAACAGCAAAGACTTAAGATCATGTGTTTTGAAACTTTTTTTAAAAATCCATAAAGAGAATAAAAGTTTCCTACTATTATTAAGTAACAGTTGGCATTTATAACTTACACAATTGATTTTCATGCATGCTTGTTTTATTTGTTTTTCTAGGGGAGTTAAACTAATAGAAAGAAATGAAGAAGTATGTGTCTTCTATGAAAGAGTCAACATTCAAGGTATATTGATAAATATTTATTATGACTATATGTAGAGTTATTCTAGTCATGTTTTATTTTGTAAATTATGAAAACATAAGGATGTACATTTTCTTCTTCATATTGATATGTAATTTATTGAGTTGCAATTGTTCCTAGAACAAATGATAAGAAATGGTGAGGTGGAATTGAAAAACAAAGAGGAAGAAATCAGATTCTTACAACTTCAACAGCAAGAAGTGAAAAGAACTTTGGAACTACTGCGGAAGAATGTTCCCGATAAAATTAATCAGGAGAAGGAGTTAGTCACATTACAGATCCAGGTAGGATTGCATTAACTTAATTTTATAGCTAACTTTTATTGTTTAGCTCTTAATAATGGATTTCATTTATTCCCATTTTATAATGTGCATTTTTTATTTTGAAAAAATAAAGGGAAATAAATTATATAAAATAACTAATATAGTAATGAAGCTTGTACTTCTTTCATACCTTAAAACTGTACCACTCAGCTAGAACAATGCCAAGAAAGAATGCTGGAATTGGAAAGAGCATTAGAAAATCCATACGATGAAACAAGAGTCAGATATTTAACTGGTAAAGATCCTTCTCCTGGTGAAATCCACAGTAAGGTTGAGGAGGTGAAATATTTTCTTCACTTTTACTATGAAATTGAATTTTGTCAAATTTACTTTTAGATTTTTTTTCTGTACAATTAAAAAAATATGTAAATTAATATTTCATTGTCTCTTTCCTAGAGTAAGATTAGTATATTTAGAATTTTATTTTTCTAATTAGCTTGAGTTAAGATTGGCTGAGAAAGAAGAACGAATGTTGGAAAAAGACTTAATTTTTGAACAAGTTGAAAGACTTTTGAGTCGAATCAGCAATAAAGCTCAAGCTGGCAAAGATGATACATTGAGCCTGGCAAAAAGTGTAAATACATCCTTTTTATCACATAAATATTTTTCCGATGATGTTTGAACTTTTAAACAAATTTTTTTATTTTTTATGATTGTATTCAATAGAAAATGTAATGCTTTAATAAACATGTTCTGAGTGAATAATTTACTTAATCAAACAATTTATTTTTAACAAAGTAAGCTATCCTTCTGGAAGTACTGGATGATCTCATATTTTGATTTCAGGTCAACAATATTCAAGCACGACTTAAAGAAACCACACGTAAGATGATGGCCCTAGTTTCAGAGCTGTCCATGAACCAAGCACAAGCCATGAAACTCCAGCAGGAAACAAAGGAGAAGGAAGCAGAACTGGAGCAGTGCTACATCAGAATGGAAAAGGGAGAACCACCTTCTCAAGAAATGGAAATGGAATGGGAGAAATTGATGAGAGATATGGAGAGGAGACTAGAAGAGATTGATCTCAAAAAACAGGTCAGTATTTCTCTGGATTTTTTTTCATAAGTATTTTATCTGCCATTCATCCATTCCAAATGTGGTGTTATTTTTTGCTGATACATGTACTTTGTACTCCTTTGTTAAAATAGCTCACATTTTATTTTAAAAAGTTTTTTTTTTGTAATTCAATCTAAAAAAAAATCGATTACCCATGTAAAAATTTCATTTAAATGTTTAAAAAAATTCTAAAAAATCACAAAAAAAATAAATTGTTTGAATTCTTTTATTTAACATGTAATTTAGCTCAGTAGATATTATTTTTTTAGTGATAGGCTTTTATTACAGTTACTCTGGGGTGGTAGACAGATGTTTTTGGAAATTTGAAATTAATTTCACCAACCTCTCTAAGCCCAATCAATTTGAAATTATGAATAATTGTGTATTCTCGATAATTATACGCTTTATTTTAAACGTTTGTGTAAATAAATTAAATTCTTATTGAGCTCAAAGCTAATTACTTTTTTGATAATATTTATAAAGAGGAAAATAGTGGAAAGAGATTATGAAGTCCCAAGCATGGGTTCTGTTATAAAAGCATGGGTGTCAGAAAAAAAATCAAATAATTTACCAAAATTTGCTCTTATGCTTAATAAAATTTAAAATTATATTCTAAGCTATTTTATTTCAAGAAGTCTATTTTTTTTAAAGTTTAAAGAAAAATATATGCTCTCAACTAAATGTGATGTTTTCCACCTATATTCAGTATAACTAAAATAATTACATATGACTTTTAGCTCATTATCTTGATATGAAAAAAATAAATAACGAAAGATTTCAAATACTTAAAATTTATATAAATAGATACTAAGCAGGTATAGATATCTTCTCAGCCTTAGTAGACATTCTAACTTAAGTATTTTCTTGAGAATTTCAACAAGATTTTTAATGCATTACATTGTTTATTATTTCTAACCAGCTGGAGGCTGAGGAAGAACAATATAAACTAGCTGGAAGCGTATATACAACAGCCACGCCACGCCCTAACGCTTACATTCCTGAGGATGAAACTGAACTACCTATACCCAGACCATATGGAATGCAGGCTCCTTTTAAACCTTCAGATACTGGTTCTAACATGAGACACATTAGAAAACCTGTTACCAAGCCTATTGAAATTTAAATTGAGACAAAATATTTTAATCATGATGTAAACAAGGTTATTTTTTTAAAGATAGTTTTAACAAATGTATGACCTTGTTATCTAAATCATCATTTCTCAACCTTTTTTCAAATGCAACCCAAAGAATGCAAAACTATGTCCGCAGGTAGCCCTCAAACATAAATTTGCGAATAAATGTACTTTTTGTGCATACCCCTGCATAATCTTTCCAGTACCCCTTGGGGTACGCATACCACAGGTTGAGAACTGCGGATCTTAATTGTATTTTGAGAATATTGCCAAAATATTTGCCAAATTCTACTTGTACTATTAACAGCCCACATAGATTTTCTTAGCTGTCATTGTTTATATTAATGGATTTGAAAGGAAATGCTTTTTTTTAATATTGTTTTTAAATGATTAAATTGATTATATAATTATAAAACATTATAACTTGTGTTCATATGACATGACAAATAGATAAATGAACAAACTGGTGAAATAAAGAGACTAAGTATAAAGAATCTATTTATCTTTATTAAAACAATTTTAAATTAATAACATTATCCTCAATCTCAAGTCACTGTTCAATTCGCACACTCATTCATGCTGTCTTAAATAATCATCAGATATTCACATCATCTTCAACAATATTAACCGATACAACAAAAGGGGAAATAATTATCAAAGATTGTTATGACTTGGGCAAGAGGAAAAACATTAAATTAAAAAACACATATTGGTCTAAATTAATTCAGTCCAAATTATCTCCTGTTACCTAATCATTCTAAACAGTTGCTCATGATTCAAAAGTTATGTAAACAATTAAACAACCCAAATATTCATCTATCAAAGTATTAATACTATTTTTCTTTTTTTAAGGAATTCATTTTTTTAAATAACAAATGAGCAATCAGGATATAATGAAAAGCAACATGTCAGAGCTAATTAAATCTAAATTGAAGGTTTTAAAAAATGTAAGAATACAGCGTTGTTATCCATAATTTAAACAAATACAATGGGCTTAATGAAGCACTCAATGTAATTGGGAACTAGGTGAAGATTTAAAGCTGATGTACATGTTTCAGCCATGAAGTACTTATTTCTGAAAATCAATTATTGGGTTCTTATCACAAAGATACATGTCTTATAAAAACAAATGTTCTGTTATGTTTATAGACTTACACCTGCAAGGTGTATACAAAATTATGCTAGTCAACATATTTACAATGTTTGCTGTTATTGAGGAGGGGGCGGGATTCTGAGGTAAAGTATCACTTGTCAACAAACGAAAATAAAATAATGGATTTCAATAAATGAAATAGGAAAGAAACTGATGGGATTTCATTTGATCTAACACAAGATTAAGAACAAATTAAAATGCAAATGAGAAAGTGTTTCAAATGTATGGTAATAAGATTACGAACAGATACATTATGAGAAATTGATCCATTTGTTGATATGAAAAAGTTTAGATGTAGATGAGAAGAACAGACTGCTGCTGTGATGAACAAACAAAGGAATATGAGAAAAGAAAATGTTATGTTTGCTTTTTTTTTTTTTCAAAATCTTCAGACTATACAGATGAATTATGTACACATACATCAATTTATACAAAACTTTCTTCAAACCCGTAACAGGACATGATCAGTTGATTGTTTTATGCCAGCATCAATGAGTAAATAACATTACTAAATATATATATATTCATCAAAGTATATACATCTATATATTATGTCAAACATTCACCCAGTCAATGACTCACACAAGCACACGTAAAATAATGGGGTGGAAGTTACCAACAGAGTGGATCTATCCAGTGTTGCAAGATGGTGGGACATGCCACAATTTTAATCAGTTGGAAAAAAGAACGTTATTAATTTATTCCTTAACAAATTTTCCAATTACCTATTAATTCATGATAATTACTAGGATAATTATCATATGGAAAATAATAAAATTTGTTATTAAGCAAAAGGAATAAATTATACAAAATTTATTGTTTTCTTTTGACAAGGAGCAAATGTGTAACACTGTCTGGCAACACTGGATCAATCATGTGATCCTATAATTAACTGTGGGTGGAACAGATGATCATGTGACCACTGACATGGACACAAAATTTGCCAAGTTAAAATAACTGGATTGAAATTAAATGTATTAACAGAAGACAGATATTTAAAAAAAATCCATACAATAAAACCTTCCTGAACAAATAAATTGCCATTTAACTAAATAATTTTAAGTACTTTTATTACAAAAAAAATGGAAGACTCAAAAGTCACAACACAAAACAGTACTTTTGTATAAATGTACCATTTTCTTTTCATAATAAATACATGATCATAACTGTTACAATATTTACATTAAAATATAAAAAAATCACTAAACAGTACGAGTCAAATTATTGAACCATGGTGTGAACCAAGCGTACAGTGTGATAAATTTAATTAACAACTTCCAAACATCACACAGCCAAAAATGCCTGTTGATAAAAAACACTTCTACAAATCACTTCTATATTCATATGAGAAAGAAAATGAAAGACCAAATAAAAAGAATAAGGCATTAAGGGCACAGATGGCTCTGCACAGGAAACAGTAACACAAATTGTTTGCTAGGATTTCTCAATCTGACCTACAGTTCCAATGTACTTTAGATTCTAAACATGAGGGGGGAAAATGTTAGCTATGAAGGCATCTGATTATCACCACATTAAGTTCTTTCCATGTTGAGTGGGAGAAAGTTTTATGGAATGATGTTTGCCAGGACATTTAAATCTCTAAGGGAAATTCTCTGGATGCTGTACTGCTGCTCCCTTTGAATGAGATTTGCAATCTGAAAAAAAAAATAATTTAATAAGTGTTTCAAATATACTTGTTAAGGAAATAATGTTCATTAGTATTTATTTCAACAGCATAATAAATACAGGAGATATGTATTTACTTGAGCATGTGGGGTGATTCCTCCAATGGTCCTCACTGTCACAACCACAGGGACCACAATCTGACAATTTAAACAAAACCTTTTATAATACTTTTAACTAATAATACTATTTCATATATTTGAAAGAAGAGATAAAGTAGACTGAATGTAGAAATGAGAAATCTGTCTTACCTCTGTGGAAAGAGTATGGCTCACAATGGGCATGTTTTGATCTACTTTTATTGACTGAGGTAGTATGTTGCCTGTGGCATGACATCTGGTAGCTACAATCACCATTTGAACACAGAGTGACTCCATTGTCTTCACATTTGTAGGACTGTTGATGGGGGTGGTGATGGGAGTCACAACAACATGGGCCAGCCGAGTGGCTTCCTGCCGGCTGCATGTGTCGTGAAGAAACAGTGCTCCCAGTAACACAGCATTCATAGGCCTCCTGGTGCAGTCCACAACTACTAGGAGATTCTGTGGGACAGCTGCCATGGTAACACACACACTTGTGAGTTGTATGTACATTGCAGTAACATTTTGGTCTTTTCCTAGCATCCGGAGCTGGGAGTGGCGGTGTTGAAGAAGGGGATGATGGAGACAAATGAGCTGGATCAGATGAAAGATGAGATGAAGCTTTAATGTCACTTTGTGTATTCCTGCTAGCACAAGTGTCATATTTACTGCCATCCTCACTGCCATGTAAGTGACACAGCGAGCAATTAACAGGTAGATTTAAACACCCATGGATGGATTTAGAGTCATTTGTGGAAGATGCTGACAGGCACATACAATGACTGCCAGAACCAGTGCCACTGTTTACGTGTGCAGCTAATTCTACATCTATGTTGTTATTATCACATGGTTCATGATGGTGAACCCCAGACCCCTCAACATGATCATTCCAGTACCCCAGTCTCCCATTACAGGTCCTGTCGTGATTGGTGGGCTTTGTGGGATGAAAAGTCTGAAACAGGGGTTTCCCCAGCTGCTGATTGGACTGTAGCTCGTCCACTGTTGGGGATTGTGAGGAAGGATTTCTTCTGAGATCCTCTGTAGTCACAACATTCAACTGGTGGTAGGGCACATGATGAACTGACTGTCCTGAGTGACTACTGGGAGGGTCACTATGATGACCACTGCTTGTACTGTGTCTACTTCCTATTGTGTCTCCATCACTGCCAGGATAGTGTAAACTGGATGATGATGGAGCTGAGAACAAACAATTAACAGTTGGACTTTATACAAATCTACATTACAACTGAGAATGCACTTTAAATAAGTGATGTAAAAATGTTAATTCTAGTAGTAATAAATTATTTAAATGAATGTCAAACAAATGTTTAGTATACTGTATTTTTAATGAATCATAATGAAGTACAGCAAAGATGTTAAAACAAACCTGATTTCAATTGCCTGAGCAGGCGATCCCCAGCAGTTAATGTTGGTGGCTGTAGGTCATCTTCATCAACATCATTTGGCATCATTGCAGATCTGCTGTAGCCATTAGCTCGAAACTGACCAGAGGAGGATTCATAGCCTGACTCTTTCATCTGATAGTCTGTTAATTGAAGAAAAATTTAGTTCAAATACCAATTCTATAGTAAGAGAGAAGTTGTAAATGAAACAAACAAAATATTTGACTATTGCTGATAATGTACCTTGATAATGGTAGTTAGTGGTGATGGGTCCCTGAGAGTAACTGCCTTCCCTATCAGAAGACATATAGCCTGAACTTGGTACTTCCCCTGCTAGTGTTGTTTCATCTAGTGAAAATTGAAATATTTCTCTTCAAACTTTTTTTTAAATGTCACTTTAAAGAAAGATGGCATATCCCATTAAAATATGAATAAATTCAAATGTGAAGATAAAAACTATTTACAGTACCTGTAGGTGTGGCACTATAGACTTCATGTCTCTTCCTAGTCTGGTAGATTATGATGACCCACACTAAAGATGTGCCAACCACACAACAGACAACTGCTATGATAATGATACCAGTTGTTGTGGACTCATCATCCAAACCAAAACCTCCGCTTTCTGTTGAATCACCGCTGGCACTCAGCACCTAGTCACAAAAAATAATGACTTTTTAAACATTCTTACAGATGTCTATACTAAAATGTAATAGCCATGACATTTCAATCATTGAATAAAACTACATCTCAAACATCCTTACAAATGTCATTATAAAACAACTACATGTAACTACATCTTTAGAAATGTCATTGCAAAACATTTAATAACAGTAACATTGCAATCATCTTTACCAATGTTTTTACAATGTACCTGTAACTCTGTGGTTCCTTTAGCTGTACCAAGAGAGTTGGACATTCTGCAAGCATAAACACCAGCATCTGACCACTGGGTGTCAACAATGACTAAAATTTGATTGTCAACAGTGAAAAAATGGCGAGGAGTCAACTGTAAAAGAGAAATCTTTATAATGAGTGTACAGATCACAGCACATGTAAAAAAACTAAATTTACACTTTGTCTTTAAAGGTAAGCATACAGTGATTTATTAATTATGTTTACTAAGCAACATGAAATAATATAACTGTACCATTAAATCTTTATCATCTTTAAGCCAGGTAAGTTTAGGCTGTGGACTGCCAGAAGCCATACACTGTAATACAGTGGTCTCCCCAAATTTGGAGATTTTCTTCCCAATCATTGGTTGAACAAAGTCTGGAGTTTCTGAACATATAAAGCAACACCATTAGATTACTAAACAGTAATTCAAGAAGTAAGTTAACACCATTAGATTACTAAACAGTAGTTCAAGAAGTAAATTAACACCATTAGATTACTAAACAGTAGTTCAAGAAGTTAAGTTAACACCATTAGATTACTAAACAGTAGTTCAAGAAGTAAGTTGTAAACAAGAAAGACCACATTCATGAGATGAAAGCAAAAGCATCTGAGTGTCTTACCCAGAACAGTGACGGTAGCATTTGATATAACAACACCAGCTTCATTTTTAGCCATACAGCTGTACACTCCCTCATCTGTTATTCTGGTATCCATGATGAAGAACTTGTCATCATTTGGGAAGACATGCATGCGACGCTCCCTGGCAGCTGGGAAATTGTCGCCACCATCTTTCTGCCAGGAGATCTCTGGAGGTGGCTGCCCAGTGGCAGCACATTTCAGCTCTGCTGGTTTACCAGCTTTCACAGTCACATCTTTAGGCTTTTGTAAAAACACTGGATAAACTGGATCACAGGAAGGGCAAAAATATTTTATATATTCAGAGAGTGGACATCCTCAACACACAATTTTTTCTATTCATAAATAATTTAGTGATATAACATGTTTTATAATATGGTTATAAAAAAATGTACAGTTTATTTAAACAGAGATTCAAGTACTTCTGTAAAAAAAAAATAAGATGTTAGTTCAATGGTCTAAGGGAAATTTTTTAAAAAAATTTGTTATACAAATGAGTAATATTTTCTATTATGTACATTCTGAAAGGCTTTTTTAAAATAAAAGAAAACCTTTTTTGACAAATATCCTATCTTGGTTTTTTTTTTTAGTGCAGTAAATGTATTGTGCTGCTGGCTGTCATAACTTGTAACTATGTAGTATTATTTATAACTAACAGGTAGAAATATATATCTTCACTGTAACTTTTACACAAAGTATGACTATTATTTAATCTGATCTGTGTATATACACAATGTTTCCTTTTATTTCTTTGATTAACCAGCTGTTACAGGAAATATTTTCCCCCATGTTTTGCTATATTTTTAAAATTACCATAGACGTTGATCAGAGCCTTTTGGGATATGGCATAGCCAAACTCATTGGACACAACACAGTGGTATTTGCCAGCCATATTGTCCTGTACATCCTGGAGAATAAGATGGGATGTGAAATGTTTGATGTCCCCATCACTTCTGGCTGTCACTACCAAATGAGGATCATCCATCAGCTGAGGAAATGACAATCAAATTTCATAAGTAAGGTTCAACATGAGGTGAAAGTATAGTAGACTATTGTAGACTTTCTGTTGAACTAACCACATTGTTTCTCTTCCACTGTATTGTTGGCTGTGTATCCCCTGTAATGGCCGTGATACAAGTTAAAGTCAGATTTTCACCTTTGAACCCATTGGTGGACTTGGGGTTCTCAATTATTTTCGGCTTAGGAAACTCTGAATTATCTGTGGGGAAATGAGAGAATTCTGTAAAGAGAAATGTCTCTAGTTGAAATATTGAGGACTAAACAAAATGAAGTTTACTTACTACACTTAAACTGTGCTGGGTCCACCTGTACCAGAGACATCCCACGCAAGTTAGTCGGATGGTAACAGGTTCCTATGGCAGAGTTTTGGTAACCCTGTTGTTTCAACCATGGGTTTAACCAGGCCAGGTGGCAATCACAGTAAAATTTAGAAGAATTGAATCGTCTGTTGAAACATTCAAAAATGGTTTCAACATGTTTGTACACTGTACAGATCCAAAAGTAACTAACATGACACAAAATACACAGACAAGAAATACAACAAACAAATTCAACAGCAAATACAATAAGAAACCCAACAAAAACTGCTTACAAATCTCTGAGATCTCTCAATGTTTCAAAAGCATTTAGCTGGATGGAAGTGATGTCGTTTTCTTCCAAGTAAAGATTTCTTAATTTGGGCAGGCCTGAGAAAGCATACACGGCTATAGACCGAATAGAATTCCATTTCAGAGAGAGTTTTGTTAAACTGTTTAGTCCTCTGAATATTCCAGAAACATCTTCCATACTCCAGGAGATCTCATTTGAGTTCAATTCCCTGAGAAACAAAATAATAAAACAATAAGATAATTCTATTAAGTAAGTAAGTTAATAATTCCAATTAATAATTACGCTCATGAAAGATGTACATCCCAAGTAGTAGGTGCAAAGTATTACTGTTGTGAAGAAAAAATGACAACCATGACTGGTGGTGTCTAGTAAATACAGATATAGTAGGTTATGTGTCTTGAATATACAGCTATAACAGGTCACCTGCCTAGATTATATAGCTATAACATCTATAACATGTTATGTGTCTAGTAAATAGTGTCCAGTAAAAATAGCTATAACATGTTATGTGTCTGTTAAATGACAGGTTATGTACAAAGTTGATATAAAATGCATATATTCTGAATCAAAGAAAGTTGTGTACATTGATGGTGTACTGGCAAAGTCTCCACACTGACATTCACACACTTAAAATTATCTTTCAAGTTCAGTCATTACAATCTGCACACAGTTGCATGCATGATATATTCACAAGATTAACTATCAAACTGTATTTGATCTAAGCTAGATGAAGGAGATGTGAAGGCGGTGATATAGGTGTGTGTGTGCAAGCGAGCGAGAGAATGTGTGTGTTGAACCTGGCTGAGTAAACAAGAAAATGGTTTTGAGTTTAGGAACTGAAGGTTAGAAGGCAAAGAGTGTAGGACAAGTGGAGAAGGTTTGTATGGAAGCTGATATTGAAGGTGAAGCTGGAGTAATGTTGACGGACACACCATCCATGTTGAGTTCTTTCCCCTGACTTCACAACTGTTTTCAGTAAGACCGGGGCCACGGGGAGAGAAAGCGTTAATGAGAAAAATCAGGGTGAAATGATGCACTGTTTAAATAAACATCATTCAGATGGCTATCACCTTCAGACTACAGCTAGCAAGACTTGCTTCCCCTCCAGCGCCAGGAGAAAGAAATAAAGCGAAGTTCGACACTTTCCAGCCGTCCCGAGTATAGCAGTATGGGGAGGGGGGAGAGATAGACAACTCCGTTATAGACTCAACTCACTGATTATCTCCCATACATTAGTCTAATTGAACTTCACAATCAACAAATGCCCTCAACCCATTGTTACCGTGAGTCAGAAGCACTGGGAGATCTGAACTCTTTAAACCAGAGCACAGAAACCAACATAATACTTAGCCTTGTTCAATACTAACTGAGTCCATTAATAATTTAAGTTTCCTTGTCTACCATGGAATGAAAAGTGCGGATTATTAAAACATGGATGATAAATGACTGATAAGTTATTAATTTCACGTGAACGTTATTTGGTGCAATAACATTTAAGAAATCATGAAGAAATAAACCATGAAAACTTGGTGACTCAAATGTTTCCACATGTCCATGAAATGTAACACTACACATGTCATACAAAAAAAGGTCAAATGGATGGTTTACTTAATATAGGGAGATAGTTTTTGATAAAGACGGTGTTACACTAGGACAGTGTATGGACTACACAAGACAAAATGTAAACCCATACAAAACGACACAAGTTGTTGTCAGAAACCAACATCTAAGACCTACAATACACTGGCAATTGTCCCCAGCCAGGAAATCCAGCGACAATGAAATATACACGTTTCTAACAAAACAATGACCATATATGTTTTTGAATGGTTATTCAAACTATTATCCATACACCCAATAAGTCGATGAGAAGACTAAATATATGGTCCAACTCAAATCAGAACAAAATTATCATATAAATCGGTGAGAAAGTATAAAGTTGTAATTTTGTGTTAATCCGTTTCATAAAGAGTCTAACAGATAGACTAATATACATAGTAAACTTATGAACGGAATATTGGCCATGAAATGAAACAAACACAATACTAAACTTTGGAACTATGTTGTCATTAATAAATCGATTTCTGTTGGAAACCTCTTTTCACTCTTGTTAGTGACTAACTCGATCATTGGATGAGCCAATGATGGGGTGGGGGGTTGCATTAATTAATAAGCTATTAAAATCTTGAGACTACAAAACTAGTGGTAATGAAGAGTGCAATGAGAAAGTTATGAGAAGCCATTAGAAATGATGTTAATAAAGCCTGCTCCCAACCATAAACTGTTTAAGTCAAGTGATATAACTAAATCATATCATCAGTTGACTGCTTGGGCGAAGTGCTATATTAGTTTGTTTTTAATTCCTGATTTATAGGAATTCTAGGGAAGGAACATTTTTTTTTAAAACTAGTAAACAAGTATAATCTTCCCAGGACGGTGCAACATGTCCCACAATGCCTACATTTTCGAGGACAGTTGTCATTTCCTGTGTGCCATGTGTCCTCAGCTGACTTTGGTTAACGGCTTCTCTCTCTCTTCTCCCCTTCCCGCCCTCTCCCATATTTAAAAAAAAATTCTGTACAAAACGGCCCCACCCTGTCCCGTCTGCTCAGGACATAGGCTAATTCCAGGGACGTGTTGAAAACAAAGATTCTGTCTGCACAAGATAGGCAATGGGATTAGCAGGGGATTTAGCCCTATTGGTAAAGTAAAGGGAGATAAGGTAGTGTTGTGTCAGTGAGGGTGTGAGTCAAGACAACCAGCTGTAGGAAGGTGTGATGCTCAACAGTTGCTGGAGCTTTAGGAGTGACCACATTTGTTAGGGAAAGGGGGACAGGTGTGCTGCTTTGACAACAAAGAAATCAAGTGAGTGCACTGCAAAGGAGATAGTCAAAGTGTGAACTTACAGAGTGTTCAGACTAGTCAGATGTTTGAGAGCTCCATCATCTATACGAGATATTTGATTGTTATCTAGCTGTAGAACTTCTAATGAAGACAGTTGCACAAATGTAGACTCGGTGATCGCTGTTAAGCGATTATCCATCAAATAACTGAAAGATACAAGTAATATATGATGTTTATACAAGTACAATGTAATGCTCATGTAAAAAAACATCAAAAATAAACTAACACCAGTAATGAATAATTTATTAAAACGTTATTAAGTTATTAGTGATAATATCAGACACAATCAATCAATTCTATAAAATGAAGGCTGGTAATAAAGTAGTTGGACCAGTTAATTAAATGAAACACATAACTATGACCACACTCTACTCAGTATATCATCATACATGTGACCCTCTCTACTCCGTATATCATCATACATGTGACCCTACCCTACTCAGTACATCATCATACATGTGACCCTCTCTACTCAGTACATCATCATACATGTGACCCTCTCTACTCCGTATATCATCATACATGTGACCCTACCCTACTCAGTACATCATCATACATGTGACCCTCTCTACTCAGTACATCATCATACATGTGACCCTCTCTACTCAGTACATCATCATACATGTGACCCTCTCTACTCAGTACATCATCATACATGTGACCCTCTCTACTCCGTATATCATCATACATGTGACCCTACCCTACTCAGTACATCATCATACATGTGACCCTACCCTACTCAGTATATCATCATACATGTGACCCTACCCTACTCAGTATATCATCATACATGTGACCCTACTCTACTCAGTACATCATCATACATGTGACCCTCTCTACTCCGTATATCATCATACATGTGACCCTACCCTACTCAGTATATCATCATACATGTGACCCTACTCTACTCAGTATATCATCATACATGTGACCCTACCCTACTCAGTACATCATCATACATGTGACCCTCTCTACTCCGTATATCATCATACATTATGACCCTTTACCCTACTCAGTATATCATCATACATGTGACCCTACTCTACTCAGTACATCATCATACATGTGACCCTCTGCTACTCCGTATATCATCATACATGTGACCCTACCCCTACTCAGTATATCATCATACATGTGACCCTACTCTACTCAGTATATCATCATACATGTGACCCTACCCTACTCAGTACATCATCATACATGTGACCCTCTACTCCGTATATCATCATACATGTGACCCTACCCTACTCAGTATATCATCATACATGTGACCCTACTCTACTCAGTATATCATCATACATGTGACCCTACCCTACTCAGTATATCATCATACATGTGACCCTACTCTACTCAGTATATCATCATACATGTGACCCTACCCTACTCAGTATATCATCATACATGTGACCCCTACTCTACTCAGTATATCATCATACATGTGACCCTACCCCTACTCAGTATATCATTCATACATGTGACCCTCTCTACTCAGTATATCATCATACATGTGACCCTCTCTACTCAGTATATCATCATACATGTGACCCTACCCTACTCAGTATATCATCATACATGTGACCCTACCCTACTCAGTATATCATCATACATGTGACCCTCTCTACTCAGTATATCATCATACATGTGACCCTACCCTACTCAGTATATCATCATACATGTGACCCTACCCTACTCAGTATATCATCATACATGTGACCCTACTCTACACATGCCAATAACGTTGCCGATGATTCTCACCACTCCCCCCTTCCACGCGCCAGCCTGCTCGCACACACAAACACACACACTACCTACGTGCCCATGATTAGTGTTATTTTCGTTGACGAAAACTAAAACTAAAACCTTCGTTGACGAAAGTGTTGACTTTTCGTCAACGAGAACTAAAACTAAAACTAAAATTAGAAGCAAGACTAAAACTAGACGAAAACTGAAATTATTACAGAAAAAAACGAAACAAAAACTGAAACTAAAATATAGTGTTGCTTTCGTTCACAAAAACTAAAACTAAAACCTTCGTTAACGAAAATGTTGACTTTTCGTCAACGAGAACTAAAACTAAAATTAGAAGCAAGACTAAAACTAGACGAAAACTAAAATTATTACAGAAAAAACGAAATAAAAACTGAAACTAAAATATGACCTGGGACTAAAACAACACTACCCATGATATCGGTTTCACTTTACTTAACCAGTTGTCTGGAGACATTCAATGCAAATATAACTCTACTTGTACACTGAAGTCTCTTATTTGTCATTTCTTTCTACATTCGACCCAGTCAATACTAACCATAGTTAAAACTTCTTAAAACGCTACAACTCGTTGCTCAAACCACATTCGACCCAGTCAACTACTAACCATGGTTAAAACTTCTTAAAACGCTACAACTCGTTGCTCAAACCACATTCGACCCAGTCAACTACTAACCATGGTTAAAACGCATTCACTCGGTGCTCACACCTGACCCGCTGTGCCCCACCACTCTGATTTAACCATTTAACTTGACGATAAGCTCCTCTATTTGTCCAGGTGTTCTCTTATTTCCTCTCCCACTCTTAGGCTAGAGTCCCAGCAACGAAAACATTGATGTGTCAGCCTGTTTGTGTGTGCGTGTCGCAATGTTGTGTTTGTGTGTGCGTGTCGCAATGTTATGTTTGTCCAACCAGCTGTCGACTTCACATTTTGTTGTTCACTGGTGCATTGACTTAACACTTGACTCAGTACCTCATCAGAATGTATATGTTTTGCAGTACTCTATAATATAAGAGTCGTACAGTTTGAAATTTAAAAAAAAAAATATTCGTCACCATTTATTGGGCTTTGCAGGGAAATAGATAAACTGTCAAGGTATATATGTACATCTAACAATGTTTCATCTACAGGGAAATAGATAAACTGACAATGTATATATGTACATCTAAAGACAATGTTTCATCTACAGGGAAATAGATAAACTGTCAAGGTATATATGTACATCTAAAGACAATGTTTCATCTACAGGGAAATACATAAACTGTCAAAGTATATATGTACATCTAAAGACAATGTTTCATCTACATTACTGCCCCCAATGGTCAGGTTCATCCTCAGAAAATAATAGTGGATCCATGTAAACAGTTTATACTTGATGGGGTGATCCGGGAAAGGTCTTGACACATTCATCAAGCAAACAAAAATAGATGTGGATATTCCCGGTTATTTAAAGCCATCTCAAGAGTTTTGATGTTGATCCAAATTAATTCGGAAACTTTTTTTTTAAACATCCATCACATATGGAACATCTCAATCCAAAGAAATGATCATTATATTTATTACAAAACAAATGCAGTGGCACATTATGTTTTGTTCAGAGTATATATATATATATATATATATATATAAATATGACATGTATGGGCACATCTGTTGAAGTGTTCATTTGTTCCCCCATATAGGATTAAAGGAATGAAACTATTTCTCTATAAATAGTGTTTATGGTAAGAGTGCTGACTATTGGATATGACACAGGGTATCTACTACTCACGAGTGGAGTTGGTGAGACAAACTCTCAATTCTATCTTCAATGTAAACAATGATTATGACATGTATTGTGGGGAAGCCAGATGATATCAATTGGTCCTATGCCAGTGGGATGAAATACAAACAGATAGGATTTCCTATTAACAACTGGTCATCCAACGACCGGGGTGATAAATGAAATATGTACGCTAATCAACTCCACAAACCAACACAGAGTGTTAGTTCTATTTACTGAAGGTCAGTTACTGAATAAAGATCTCACAGAACAGAGACTCTCGGGGAAAATAAAATAAAATGTGAAAGAAGGTGGGAGAGAAAACATCCTATCATTAGCGCGGCCCGGAGCGTCTATTTCTAACATAAGCACGAGCTGATGTAAAGTTTATCGGGCCAATTAAAGCACACAATACCACAAGTAATTGCTGGTTCAAACAAATTTAAAAAAAACAAAACCTGGCACCTTATGGCGTCTGGCCCTATGACCAGGTGTTAAATTACCCTTATTGCCCAGATAGACAAGAACCAAAGTCAATAAAAAAAAAATACCACAAGGTACAGAAATACACGCAACAATGTTTTGAAAAGATCGTGCATTGAAATATTACAGTCAACAATGAACAAAATATTACATGTATGTCTATATACACAAGTTTTAATAAAAACAGTATTCCAATGAAAATTTTAGAATTTCTTGATTTCAATAATGTTCTTTATCCAATAATGTACTTTATCCGATAAAATCTAACTTTACCAAGTTACCATTCCCCATCCAGCGTATGTTTTCATCTGATGAATTAAAGCGTTTAATGCCCATCTAGGATCTAGCTATACTACCCAATGCCATCTAGCTAATACTACCCATGTTATCTTAACCCCATCTAGCTAATACTACCCATCAGATGATATCTTAGCCCATCTAGCTAATACTACCCATGTTATCTTAGCCCATCTAGCTAATACTACCCATGTTATCTTAGCCCATCTAGCTAATACTACCCATCAGATGTTATCTTAACCCCACTAGCTAATACTACCCATCAGATGATATCTTAACCCCACTAGCTAATACTACCCATGTTATCTTAACCCCACTAGCTAATACTACCCATCAGATGATATCTTAACCCCATCTAGCTAATACTACCCATAAGATGTTATCTTATGTCCATCTAGGTAATGCATAGGTAATCCTGCTCATATCTCGCTTGTTAAAGGGAGCTAATACTAAACCTGAAAACATGAACAACTTACTTTCCTGTACAATGTACCACGACACACACACACAATAAAATAAGGAAAGTAAAACTTTCAACAGCTGCCTGCCTCCTGTGTTTCTATACACAAACTACAACAAACATGGAGTGTGAAGAGATGTTACAGTGTATATATGCAGACTCCTTGGGTGTGATAGTGTATATACAAGGGTGTTACCGTGTGCAGACTCCGGGTGTGTTACAATGTATGGCCAATAGACAGACTCGGGTGTGTTACAATATATGGCCTATGGACAGACTCGGGTGTGTTACAATGTATGGCCTATGGACAGACTCGGGTGTGTTACAATGTATGGCCAATAGACAGACTCGGGTGTGTTACAATGTATGGCCTATAGACAGACTCGGGTGTGTTACAATGTATGGCCAATAGACAGACTCGGGTGTGTTACAATGTATGACCTATGGACAGACTTGGGTGTGTTACAATGTATGGTCAATAGACAGACTCGGGTGTGTTACAATGTATGGCCTATAGACGGGTGAGTTACAATGTATGGCCTATGGACAGACTGGGTATAGGCAACAGCATTAGCATAATAAAATGTTAGTTGTGGGGCTGAATCTAAAAATGCCACTGTTTCCCTTTGCTTAAGATAATTAAGTTGCCCAAATGTAGCTCCTAACTGGTAATTAAGCAAGAGCCTAGCAGACCACCTCCTCCATATTTCCACCATGGGAGTGTGAGAGACATTGTATTCTTGTAAAGGTGAGGTATATCTGGATCTAATAACACAGTATTATGGTGTTTGTTGTAGAGTTTATTAACATCCTCCATACAGCCCACTGTACAGTATGCACCATAGGTGGGTGCCTGAATTATGTAGAGTGAACACACAGCTTACAGAATATCTGAGCACCAAACAAAATTATGAATTGAGAACCCTTGTACTGGTCAATGAAGGATCAGTCATAGCATGTATCTCACTGGTCAATGAAGAATCAGTCATAGCATGTATCTCACTGGTCAATGAAGGATCAGTCATAGCATGTATCTCACTGATCAATGAAGGATCAGTCATAGCATGTATCTCACTGGTCAATGAAGGATCAGTCATAGCATGTATCTCACTGGTCAATGAAGGATCAGTCATAGCATGTATCTCACTGGTCAATGAAGGATCAGTCATAGCATGTATCTCACTGGTCAATGAAGGATCAGTCATAGGATGTATCTCACTGGTCAATGAAGGATCAGTCATAGCATGTATCTCACTGGTCAATGAAGGATCAGTCATAGCATGTATCTCACTGGTCAATGAAGGATCAGTCATAGCATGTATCTCACTGGTCAATGAAGGATCAGTCATAGCATGTATCTCTAACATAGAGAGAGTAACAAGAAATACATGCGTGAAGAACATTCTGTTATGGATTTGACTGGGCAGACATTAAAAGAAACTAATCAAATATTTTGTTAATAGGAAATTATCAACTAGGTGGTTACCCAATGTCTGACATGGACAAACTTTTGAAATGTCCACTGGTTGCTATGTTAAGGTATGCTCTGTGTCTTAATGTATGTCTGATAACAAAGAGTACATGTAATAAGTACCAACAAATACATAAAGGAACTTACAGTTTAACAAGTTGCTTGCACTGCTCCCATGCCTCAGTACCAATAAAGGAGATTTTGTTGTGTGACAATGACCTAGAAATGGAACAATAACATAGGGGTAAACAAGGCATGTAGAAAGATATATCAACATGCAGTCCAAACTAAATGAGTTGAGACTTACAGTGTTTCAAGTTTCCTCAAGCCAAACAGCCAAGCCTTGGTAACATTCACAATACTGTTGTTATCCAACTGCCTACAATGTAAACAATAGTAACAAGCTGGTTAAAACATGATACCTAGGTTAAGATACCACAGTTTAATATATCAATGAATGGTATCATACAGTCCACAGTTTAATATATCAATGAATGATATCATACAGTCCACAGTTTAATATATCAATGAATGGTGTCATACAGTCCACAGTTTAATATATCAATGAATGATATCATACAGTCCACAGTTTAATATATCAATGAATGATATCAATGAATGATATCATACAGTCCACAGTTTAATATATCAATGAATGGTATCATACAGTCCACAGTTTAATATATCAATGAATGGTGTCATACTTACAACTCTTTCAAGTTCTGCAAATCATAGAAAGCTCCATCTTTCAGCTGAGAAATATTGTTCTTCTTTAACTTTAGAATCTCCAGTTTTTTGGCACCTTGAAATGTTAATCCTTTTATCACTTTGATCTTGTTTCTCATTAGTTCCCTATTAAATGGAACAGATTTTTTTAATGAAACTATATGCAAGTCATTGTTGGTTATCAATACTAGAGTAGTATACATTTACAAACACAAACAACATATGTAAGGCATCTATCTATCTATCTTTCTCTCTCTCTCTCTCTCTATATATATATATATATATATATATATATAACTAACACTAGATATATATATTTATATATGTTCTGAACTATGCATTACACAATGTAGACTCACATTTGTCTTTTTAAATAATACCATGCACATAAATGTATTTTATATTAGTGTGCTGTACAATATGTGTACAGTCAGTTACTTCACTACATGTGTACAGTCAGTCACTCCACTACATGGGTACAGTCAGTCACTCCACTACATGTGCACAGTCAGTCACTCCACTACATGTGCACAGTCAGTCACTCCACTACATGTGCACAGTCAGTCACTCCACTACATGTGTACAGTCAGTCACTCCACTACATGTGTACAGTCAGTCACTCCACTACATGTGCACAGTCAGTCACTCCACTACATGTGCACAGTCTCAGTCACTCCACTACATGTGTACAGTCAGTCACTCCACTACATGTGTACAGTCAGTCACTCCACTACATGTGTACAGTCAGTCACTCCACTACATGTGTACAGTCAGTCACTCCACTACATGGGTACAGTCAGTCACTCCACTACATGTGTACAGTCAGTCACTCCACTACATGTGTACAGTCAGCCACTCCACTACATGTGTACAGTCAGCCACTCCACTACATGTGTACAGTCAGTCACTCCACTACATGTGTACAGTCAGTCACTCCACTACATGTGTATAGTCAGTCACTCCGCTATATGTGTACAATCACTGTGCTGTATATTACAGTCTATATACTGTCATGTGATGTGTTGGTAAGCTCTGTGTGTGATGAACAACACAAACATCACTAACTGTGCAATATAATATACATTATATGTGGATGTAATGTGCACAGTGCTGATCAGACAACTGGAAAGTTTAATTAACAAAAGTCTGCTTGTGTGTATCTTGAAATGGAAAGTTTTAACTAACAAAAGTCTGCTTGTGTGTATCTTGAAATGGAAAGTTTAACTTACAAAAGTCTGAGTTTGTGCATATCATGAAATGCTAGTGGTGTTATCTCCATCAATTTGTTCTTGTTCATCTTCAATGTTTCTAAACAAGTCAAGTTGCTCATACTTCCTTTCTCTAATGCTGAAATCTGATTACTATTCAGGTTTCTACAGATGGAAAAACAAAACAGGTTTTAGTCATCCCAAAATGTTCACACACATAATTAAAGAAATGATAGAAGTCTTAGCATAATGTCATGATGACATACACAGCTAATGCAGCTGTCATACACCAAGCTTAAGAAACAACACTTTCATATTGTACTTACAAATGGACCAGTTGACATCTTGCTGGGAAACTGCCATTACTGACACTCAGAATGTTGTTGGAACTAAGGTCTAAGGTATGAACATTTGGCATGTGGGATAGAGCATTCAATGATATAGAATTCACTATGTGATTACTGGTACTGAAAATACAAGGAAGAAATATGTTAAATAGAAATGATGACCATTAGATAAATTAAAGAACAAAAAATAGCATACATTTTGTTTATGATGTAGATCAGTGCCGTGACGTAAGCGGCAGGAATGTAACTTCGCGGAGTGAGACCAACATGGCGGAATGTCAAATAAATACACATGTTGATACTATGAGTGTTTTACTTTGTTTATTTCGGCCATATTGCAAAAGTCTTCTCTAGAGTAGACCTTAAAGAAGCGTTTTACCACATTAAATTAAACAAGAAATCCAGCAAATAATTATTCCAGCCTGCCTCAGGAAGGAAATAAAAACCAAATTACATGCTGCACATCTGGCCTACGACAGTATGATAAGGAGAGCAAGGGACAGTGTGTTCTGGCCAGGAATGAAGAATGAGATCAAACAAATGACAAACGCATGTGATGAATGTCAGAGGTTAAAACCCAAGAACAGCAAAGAGACACTGATACAGCACGAAGAAGGAGAACGAGGCTTGGGACAAAGTTGGGTCTGATATAATGGAACTGAAGGGTCAGAGTTATTTAGTGACAGTCGACTATCTATCCAAACTACATAGAGTCGACAGTTGAGAACGGCCATTGTAACAGAGATAATCAGAAAATTAAAATCGCATTTTGCTAGGTATGGGATACCAAAAACAATTGTATCGGACTCGGGGTCTATTACGTGTCCCGAGAGTTTCAGCATTTCTTGGACAAATGGAACATCCAACATGTACGGTCTGACCGGGACACCATAAGGCCAATGGAAAAGTAGAAGCAGCAGTAAAGATCGTTAAGCAGATAATGATTAAGACTGATAACAGAAAGAAGACATTTATGAAGCTTTATTAATGGGGAGTTGCGAAACACACCGAAACAAGACTCAGGATTAAGTCCTGCACTGATAGTGTTCGGGCGGGAAGTCAGAACTATGATCCCCTCGATCGGACGGGAGAGAAAACATGAAAATATGCAAAACAGAAAGGACGCATACAAAAAGAGGGTGAAAAGATATTATAATCGGACAGCCAGAGATTTGCCGACAATGCAGCAGGGTCAAGAGAGGTATATTACCAAAACCCAGAGAAGCCGGTTGGAAACCTGGAAGAGTCAAGAGATTCGACGGAGGGAGACGATACAGAGTGCAAGGCGAAGACGGTGATGTGTACACACGAAACAGAGTCCATTTACGACCGAGGGCAACACCAATAAGGAATGACGACGATTGGTGGCCTGAATTAAGGACTGGAACAGACACACAAGGAGACGGACCAGAAAGACCAGTAGCGGTCGACCACACTCTTAGGTCACCGCAATCGACAGAACCTATGGCACACCAGGGAACATCAAAGTCGCCTGTGATGGCCAGAGAATCCACAAGGCCAAGGAGAGAAGGAAAAAGGCCAAAATGGCTAAATGACTATGAGACTTCGTAAAACTCAATTGATGTATAATACGACTCCGAAATTTTGTAATTGTTCATTAGTTCATATTGATTTATTTTAATTGTTTCTATGTTCAGTTGATATCAAGCATGTTAAGGAAAGGAGGGTGTTGATGATGTAGATCAGTGCCGTGACGTAAGCGGCAGGAATGTAACTTCGCGGAGTGAGACCAACATGGCGGAATGTCAAATAAATACACATGTTGATACTATGAGTGTTTTACTTTGTTTATTTCGGCCATATTAACACATTTGAAAAAAATATACAGCAGCCCCAGACAGCTGTTACATCGAAATATCTAATATAATAATAGCGGTCTGGGGTCTACGTTAAATCGGTCTGGGGTTTGCGTTAAATCAAAAGCGGAAAACAAGAATTCAAAAGGGTGTCTTGCCCGCGTCTCGATTCGACAGATATTTTTTTTAAATCTAGAGTTTTGAATAGTTTCAGCAGTTTTTAAACATGAAACCCAAAGGCCAAAATGTGAAATGATTCCATTAATTTTTTTGTTGTATTTCTACAACATATTGAATCTTTATATTGTAATAACATCGTGAAAAAATCGGATCTGTCCGAAACCAAAAATAACCTACCCTAGTGATCAAACATAAGGGCATATATCCCTATGCAAAGATTTTGCAGGGTACAGCTAGTTTTATTAATATTTCTACTCACTGCAAGCGTATCACAGTCAAGTGTTATGTTATAATAAGTTATACAATACAATGCAAATATAAAAAGAAGAGACTTAAAGAGGCCATAAAAACCAAACGGTAATATCCCAAATAAAACAATGAAAAGGCACTACTACTAAAAGAAAGACAGTCTTACAAAAAATTCAAAATAAGATAGAATTAAAGGAGGAAGAGGGAAGGTGTACAACAGACTGTTGCTGTCCTACTGTGTCCTGTTGGTGGAGACATCTGTCTGTTCATCTGGCTTGCTTATTTGTCGGAAGGAATGATGTGAATAAAACCAATGAAATTATGTCAAACTTGGCACCAACTGTGTTCTACCTTTCATTTCTTTCAATCGGGGAGTGCAGGTTTTAACACTCATTTTATTTTAACTGCCCAGGAAATCTTATTTAAAAAATACACACGTTCTCGAAGGCTGTACCCCCACAACTCATGAGATTTATAACCAGAAGTTCAGCTGGTTAGGGAAGGACAGGGAATAAAGTAACTCTGCAGGACATAAAACAGCACGACCACAGCTCTATGTACTTGTGTATACATCTACACTGGGTGCTGGCATTAGATGAAGACAAGCAACCAAGAACTGAAACTTTTGTTTATTCAATGATCAATTATAAATTGTGCAAACTGTTTCAAGTAACCCAACGTTGTTTTTTTCATTAGGAAAGAAAATGTTTATTTCAATAGAGCAAACGAATTTTAAAAAATATATATGTATGTATTTAACAGATGGTAGTGTTTTTTGAGTATATTTTTTAATGATCTCTGTTGTGTAGTTTGTTTTTAATATTTTAGTTGATGACACAATTCATATAAGATACATCATTTTTATCTCTAGTTGATGACACAATTCATACAAGGTACATCATTCTTATCTCTAGTTGATGACACAATTCATATAAGATACATCATTTTTATCTCTAGTTGATGACACAATTCATATAAGGTACATCATTTTTATCTCTTTTTTTTGGCAAAATAAAAAAGAAATTACACAGGAGAAAAATTCTTGGAATAATTCTACATCTAATCGCACACGTTAAATGGAGGCATCAACTATTAGTTCAGAGAAAATTAGTGGGTGTAAAATCACCGAGTCTGTCCTATGATTTGTTGCATGTGAAAGTGAGCCAATACAGCGGGTTATAAATTAAGGTTTTTCAACAACAGACACGATAACCAAATAGTTAAGAAGGACACGGATGACAACAGTGTAGGCCATTCATTGAAATCAATTGGAGGCTAACATCAACTTAATGACTAGTCTGGATTTCAAATGACATACAGCGAGCACTGAGTTTCTATCGCAGAACAGCAACAAATGTTCTGTCTGGATGAAACATATATCAAAGTCAGAAAAATGATGTCGGCCAAACTTCATATGGAATGTCTAATAAAAATTATCCTAAAATAACAACACTATGATGTTATGTCTTTAATGACGTCATTCATATTTAGAACGACCCCCCCTCCATACATACATACAGTTCCATACAATGAACTCTATGAGTCTCTGGAACAAATGGCTGAGAAGAAGAGACCAGTGAGAAGATGCCACAGCCCAAACTAAATTGTTGATAGAAATATCCAGCCTTTCAAAGTGAAACTTGTTTTAAATAACTCGAGGACCCAGTGCAGGGGAAATAGACATTTCTATTTCTCACTAATAGACTTAAGATATTTTTACATTGAACGTTTACACTAACTTCTAAAACAGATAAATAGAAATATAGATTAGACATAAAATAAGGTGTTTCCACACAAAAAGAAAAATTGTTTAGAAAAAGAGCCTGAGCGACTGAACAAAATCATACACCCCCATCATGGCGTGTATATTAGGAGAAGGTTTGTCTAAAGATAGCTGCCTACATGGAACTGTGTAAAGTGTATATTGGGAGAAGGTTTGTCTAAAGATAACTGCCTACATGGAACTGTGTAAAGTGTATATTAGGAGAAGGTTTGTCTAAAGACAGCTGCCTACATGGAACTGTGTAAAGTGTATATCAGGAGAAAGTTTGTCTAAAGACAGCTGCCTACATGGAACTGTGTAAAGTGTATATCAGGAGAAGGTTTGTATAAAGACAGCTGCCTACTACACCTGGAGGCTACAGCCCGTTAAGTTAATGAGCAGGTTATAGATAGAAGAAATGAAAAAAAAAACTGTTGAGCAGTAAATGAAGAGGGGTGGAGAGGTGTGATGAATCGGATGGTGCGGTTAATCCCCCTCCCCTGCATATTGTTTATGTTATGTGCCTGAAACCTGCAGGTGTCCAAAATCTCCTATCAATCACTACAGCCACCCCTGGCAACTCGCTACAGGCTTCATTCTCAGTTCATCGCATACATAGGCCCCTTTCACGTAGGCTGAGTTGGTTTGACCAGCGTTTTGCTGGAGATTGAACGTGTGACAGTAACAGATGTGTTGAGAGCACATCCAGGAACTACGGGTGTAGACGAGATGAAGATACAATTATGACATATATGTAGCACGTGCTGTTTTGCTAAAATGTACATGTATACAAATATCAGCAAGTTTATATGCCCACAAAGACATATTAAATGTGCCACATATTCTGTTGACATTCTAATAACTGGGGGATCTAAATATGTATGTATTATATAAAACAACGGGATCATTGTAAATTACCGAAACAATGGAGGGGGTGGGGTAACATCAAACTATTAGCGAGAACTACTTAGAGAAAAAATTGAAATGTATCTAACATGAAGGCGGAAAACTATCAAGAATATAAGTAGTGATGGAATGTTGCCAATTAAATTCCCGATTCCGATCATATTACCGTTTCTTCTAAACTACCGATATGATTCCCGATCTTGAAATATAGTTCTAACAGACTACTCGAATTTACTGAATTTGATGAGAATACAGAAATCGGCTATAAAGATTCCGATACCAATTCCCAAATATCTTATGATATAAAAATCGTTGTATCCATAATAATAAGTAAATAGTTTACCCCGCCCTTGTGCCAATAGTTTGCCGACCACTAGTGGATTGGTAAATTCAATCAACTGTATGTAGTACTAGCTGTACCCTGCAAAGCCTTTGCAGGAAGATAGTCTTAAAAAGCCATTGCATAACCTAGGATTTGAAGGCCCTGCATTTTGACGTCCGATACAATGACATGAGATTATGTACTTAATATTTAATGTAAAATAAATTTTGGGGGCTCCCCTCAAGCTGGAGCCCGGTGGGACTTTCGATTTTGGACCCCCCTCCACCCTAGTTTCACCTCTGTGTTCAGATTTGATACATTTTTTCAAAACTATTTCGTTTTTTTTTTTAAGTTATGAAATAGTTAAAAACCGAATTAGTTGTTGTTTCTTTTTCTTACAATATCCTAAAGGACAAATTATTTCAATAAAAAATGTCAAAGAGATGTAATTAGTTACTTTTCATTAAAACAACTAAAGGATACATTCTAAAAAAAAAATTTCCAAGAGAAGTATCGTACCTGGATAGTCAGCATAAAAAGAATAACCTAAGTTGCTTAGCCATTCAGCCACCAGGTCACACAAAAATTTTGTACCCTGCAAAGCCTTTGCATAGAGATCGACTACTCTAAAGCCAGTGCCAAACCTAGGAATTTGGGGGCCCGGGGCTTGGCCTCTTTTGGGTCCCTGCATTTTGACGCTCGATACCATGTCATGAGATTAATGTAATACTTAATATTTAATGTAAAAAATAATTTTAGGGGTCTCCCCTCAAGCTGGGGCCCGGCAGGACATTCGATTTAGGACCCCCCACCCTAGTTACGCCTCTGTGTTATTTTTTTAAGTTAATAAATAATTAAAAATCTAATTAGTTTTGTTTCTTTTTCTTACAACATCCTAAAAGATTTTTTTTCAATTTAAAAAATGTCAAAGAGATCTAATTAGTTACTTTTTATTAAAACAACTAAAAGGATATATTCTGAAAAAAAAAAAAACAATGTCTCTGAGAGAAATCAAACCCCGAGAGTCGGCATAAAAGTGAATATTATCCAAGCTGCATAACCATTATGCCACCGCGCCACACAAATTATGATGCAATTTTAATGTACCATCAGACAAATATTGCTCGGTTATGTTTTCATTGCCTTTTGACCTAGTTTTTTTAGGCCTATATTGTTATTTTGTAATTAAGAAATAATTCAAAGCCGTATTTATTTAAAAAAAATAAATATTAAAAAAGTCGAGAACTTAATTAGTATAGAAATTTGCAGAATTTCTTTTTTTAAAATATTATATCGACTTTATTTACGAAATTAGATACGAAAATGCGGTCAATAGTCTTATCGTCGCCGACGTCGGAGATTTTCGATTATTACTATTGTTTACGTTTAACGATGTTAAAATACTCTGTTGTAATAGAAAATACAATGATTTGAATGATATTATATGTTAATTATTAATTTTTAATATTGGGGACTTTTACATTTCATAATTAAAAGCACAGAAACTATTGAAAAGTGTAGATATTTCAAAAAGAAAAATTGAATCGAGATTCGAGACACAGGGGATGACGCCATTTTGAATTCTTGTTTTCCGCTTTCGATTTAACGCACACTGGAAATGAGTATTATGATCTATGATTGGTGAATTCAATCAACTGTATGTAGTATTGTAAATTTAATCAACTGTATGTAGTATTGGTGAGTTCAATCAACTGTATGTAGTATTGGTGAATTAAATCAACTATATGTATCAGTGAATTCAATCAACTGTATGTAGTATTGGTAAATTCAATCATTATATGTAGTGTTGGTGAATTCAATCAACTGTATGTAGTATTGGTGAATTCCCAAATATACCCCAGACGCAAACAAGATCACAATATAGCTATAAAGATACATTTTGTGGGTTCGATGCTGAAACAAACTCAATAACGGATTGACAATTAACATGATACATTGTGTGTGTGTTTTTAATAATTATGCACGTGTGTGCCTGTATTTATTATATACGACTGTTTAAAACAAAGGTTGGGGGGAGGGAGGGGGGTGAGAGAGAGAGAGAGGGGAGAGAGAGAGAGAGGGGGGAGAGAGAGGGGGGAGAGAGAGAGAGGGGAGAGAGAGAGAGAGGGGAGAGAGAGAGAGAGGGAGAGAGAGAGGGAGGGAGAGAGAGAGAGAGAGAGAGAGAGAGGGGGGGAGAGAGAGAGGGGGGAGAGAGAGAGAGGGGGGAGAGAGAGAGAGAGGGGAGAGAGAGAGAGAGAGAGAGAGAGAGAGGGAGAGGAGAGAGAGAGAGAGGGGAGAGAGAGAGAGGGGAGAGAGAGAGGAGAGAGAGAGAGAGAGAGAGGGGAGGGGGAGAGAGAGAGAGGGGGGGGAGAGAGAGAGAGGGGGGGGGGAGAGAGAGAGAGGGGCTTAATTTTAAATGAAAGATAAAAATAAGTGAATTCTTAATTAAATGTCAACGAAAAAAATATTTAAAAAATAATGCATAAAATGTACTATGGTTAATTCAACTAATGATATATATGTGACAAACAAGTGAGCTAAATATTATACTTACAGAGAGAGATCAGTCAAGTTTAACCAGGTTGAAAATACAGGCATTTCCGTCAGTTCGTTGGAGTCTAATTTTCTATTTAAAATGAGGTAAAAAAAAAAAAAAGAATTGTGTTTTATCAAATTAAGAACTAAAGGACAAAATGCTCTAAAAACAACAACAACAACAACAGAAGACTAAATGGAGCAGGGTGAGGGGCACACGGCGGATAATTAAAACTATCCATCAAGTGGCTTGAACTTTACAATAGTGTCATGAAGGCCGAGACAAAGTTTTGTCTTTGACTTAGTTGTCAAGTGCAGTGCAGATTGCTGAACAAAAGACTGGCAGCCATGACAGACTTGCAGGATTAGGACAAACACCAGAGAAGACAATCACCTGGTTGTCTGGGCTGTAAACAACATTAATCTTACCGTCTACATCTGGAGATCTAAACATTTAGTCATCGCATACAACCCGCCACTCCAACCAATCCAATAGTAATAAGAACAATAAATAAATGATATGACTAAATGATCACTGTGTTGTGTTCAACTTTAAACCCATGTATCATTTGCTTTTTTAATGACTACTGGCTTTCGTTAAGTTTATGACCAAACTATTTACACTATCATATTGTCTGTCAAACGTTGAGACCTTCATGTAAACTATTCACCATCAAAATGTGTATACAACATTAGGTGGTCAAGAGATTATCTTTCTGGCCCTACCAATGAGTCAGTTGTTGAGTAAATTGTGATCAACTGGCATTGGTGAATGTATTATGACTGTATAAAACACAGACGTGCTGTTATAATCATCGAACTCGGGCCACACCGTTTTAATAGATAGACCAACTGGGTGACCCGCATCCAGTCTAGATTCCTAACAAATCACAAGTCTGATACTTTCAGGGCCCCGATAACTAATTCTGCTAAGGACGATATTTCCCTGCCCCCACCTGCACATATTAGATATATTCAAATCACAACTATTACAAAAAGAAACGTCTGTTAGGAAACCAGAGGTAGTTCATTTTGAAACGATTCCCCATTGATACATGATTTTAAGACAAACCTCAATGAAATGTATGCGTCTTGGTATTATGGCACAAAGACTTCTTGAATTTCTAACTTTACACTTTTGACTTTTATTATTAAAAATATCTTTATGCCATGTAGATTCAAATAAAAACATGTTTGTCAAAGTAGTCAAAAAGCTACTTGTGTTTCATGGTGTGATATTATGGCACAGAACCTATCAACCAAACTATTTGTTTCTAATCACGTATCTTTCTGTTTACGTAATACATTCTAGAGTTTGACAAGCCAAAGAACAATTTTTGTTTACCCCCATGTGTGTATAAAAGAATAGAGTTTTTTTTATTTATTCAAATACTGTATTAAATATTCTTTTATCTTTCCTACTGATATTTTATCTTTATCTCAGAGCGAGGTGTGATTTGACAAGCAACATGGCCAACCCTAACACCTGACCAAGAATATTGTCACTTGTGTGAATGTCGTCTTATCTGACAGCACAGGACGTGACTATTCAAGGATCGAGGGCGGGGGGAGGGGGCAATCTAACGAAGTATGGATTAATCTGGCGCTTGCTGACATTCCGTGAGAACAATAAATGAACTTCATAAAATAAATGAAGTCATATAGCTGATACCAAATAACAATGTCTCTTAGATCTGAGCCATTATTCCAGATAACTCTGTGGGCTGGTACTGTATCCGAAACGTCGAAACATTTAAAGCTCATAGCTCCCGCATGATACAGAGGAGCTGTAATGCTACTAGAGAGACTTCCACCAATGCGTTGGAGTTAAATATCGTTACTACCCAAGATGAGGGTCTTTCAAGATAATGATGTTTTCCCACTACTATAAAAGGCTGAATATACCAGGCATGAATAAAATATATCACATTTCTTTCAGTAAACCTTTTCAAGATGGCTTGTTCTAAATTTTTTTTTTAAATGAAGTCTTTTATCTACGAGTTTCAGTCATTGCCAACATATTTTGACTAAATGTGACAAAACTAGGGTTCAAAGTCTAAATAAAAAATGTACTTCTATTGTCCATTAGATATCTCCAATGTGATTGCTAATCTGACTTAAGTATATGGACTGAGTGACAGTTTCACACTATGTGCCGTTGACAAATTTTATCTGTTATCTGTGAATATGTCCTGGAGTGGATGGCATACCCTGTCCTATCTGAGCATGGACTACAGAGTAATCCTGTTCTCGGTTCTCAATATGCACTCAAAAAAATTCCGATGGTCATTAGCTTATTGCTTTTAGTGAAAACACATTGGATATATACTCTTGTACAGTTTTACCTCAGAATCCGAAAGACTAAAAAGTGAACATCTTGGGGGGTGTCCCCGAACAACTGACATTGGCCGATTTCTTTCATCAATCATTTTTAATTTTTTAAAAAGTTGGAGGTCTGATTTTTTTAAATAAAGATGCATTTTGAACACAAGAGTCAATATTAGTTCTATTATATGATTGGACGACTCATGATTCATCGGAAATGGAATGTGAATCGAAAGAATATGTGTACATTTTGCTGGAATCGGCATCAAATCAAAGGATTTTGAACTTAATTTTCGTACATGTATAACGCCTTCTGTTTGACTATGGGTGAAATGTGTGATATTCACATGGTGGTGCACTAGCATCATTACATCCTCGAATTTAATATGACATCAATACATAAATTAAAATATGCATCAGCACATTAAATGACATCAGTGCGCAGCATGATACCAAGCAAGACAAGATCGATTCAACACATGACATTAGAGATGTTAGCTAACGACTTCCCCACGGTGTATTATAAATGAGTGTGCTTGTAAGATCGTACTGGTAAAATGTGTGATGTCACCTGTGCACAAGGTGATGTACCAACATAAGTATATCTCCTGTTTATAGATCTGTATGTGTTTGCAAATCTTTTTAGCTGAATCTTTCCAGTCAACAGATGAGTGGAGTGTTGTGTGATCACGTGTGTGAATTTATGTGCTAACAGTGACGCCTAGACAGTTCAAAATCGTATTCAAAATTTAATTACAATATATTTATGATTGATTGCACTCGTTGTGTTTCTCTTCTTTCTTTGTAACAAAATATGTATCTATATCTGAATACATTTTCCAAAATGTATAGTCACAAAGCACAGGTCAGTAAAGTAAAGAAGTTACTTTGAAATATAAGAGATGACGTCAGGAAGCGGAAATCGATATTTTTTAACGAAAGAATGGGAAATGAATCGGCCAAATAAAAAAATGCTGACATCTTCCCATCAACTAGTTAGTATTTAAAATCAGTAATTGATAACATATATTTAATAAAAAGCCCTCTTTATTACAGGAAAAAAAATCAATTTGAAAATACAAAATGACATTTTAATAGTTTGCAAGCAAATTAATTGATTTTTCATTGAGATTTTGTTATCTAAACTCCAACTTTATATTACCATTGTAATGGAAAATTTCCCTGAATACAGGATACGCAAATAAGCCATTAATTGGAGGATATGAAAAATAACAGCGGAAAGGCACATTCTGCTTTCTATATATTCTGTGTGGTGTCATGTAGAAATGACAAGCCTGTCAGTTTGAACCAAATAAGAACAGGTTCAAAAACAACAAAGCCACCAACAGACAGTGAAACTAAATAAAAGCTTATATAAATACTTCGAGTAAGGATTTCTCTAAGGGACTTCATTTTCTAACACACCTTTTGATTATGTAGCAACAAATACTTGTATTATCATTTCATAACCGCTTATTTTGTGTTCAATATAGCATTGTGTAATTAGTATATTCCATTAATGCTTTACACTGATGGATCAGGATGGTATTAAGATTGTGGATTGTGTAACAATTCAGACTATACTTTCAGTATTTAGATAAATTAAACAAATTCTTTTAATAGTATTATAATTGGAAAAAGTCTAATAAAAGTCTAAACTTTGTAGTTAGATCCATGTGTGAAATAAGATATGTATGTGTGAGAGTGTAATGATAAAAGTGATATAGGTCACAATATGAGAAGGAAAATAGTATCAAAATACTTACAAAGTTTGTAAACTGGCCAAATCACTGAAAACAGATCCATTGAGAAACTTTATTCCATTGTTACTTAAATCTCTGGAGGAAAAAAAAAAAGAAAAAAAAATATTTTTTATTAAACTGAAAATACATTAAAATAATAATAATGATCTATTTTGAAAAAAAAGTCTGTTGTTGTTAATTATCAATAGCCCTTTGTGTGTGATTTTAATGAAATAATTCAACAGTATACATCTTTATATATATATAGATATATATAATTATAATCTGTGTTTTGTTTATTAAACTCTGAGTAATAATAACTTCTTTATTTTTATTCAACTGTGATAGGAAGAATAAAAAATAAAGTGTATTTCAGGTTGAAGTAAAATTAGCTAAATAAATGAAGTTTTTTTAAAATATACTGAAGGTCATTACAAGAGAGTGAAGTTATTCAAGTCTGAAGTTAATTATCATTGTATTTACTGAATACTTTTAAACTCTACTCATGGAGGGTTAGAGAACATGGCTGCCTATCTGGATATTGTATATGCAGATCTAGACTTTTTTAAATTTGGCTATGGATTATAATTTGTTTACTAAATATTTAGGATGTTCTGATTTTTTCATCTGTCTCTAAATAATTCAGTTGGCAGCCCTGTTAGAATACCACCAAATAACTATTAGAAAATGGAAAAACCTATGGCCATAGTTCCATATAAAGGAAAGTTTTCTCTCTTTAGTCTTTACTATCCTTTGTTGTACTGGTGAGAGCCACAGAGAGCATTCAATTGCAATCTAAATATTTGTTAAGACAAACACTGATTCACTCTGCAAGTCTGGGTTTTGTAGGATATCTTACAGCTTAAAGTAGAGGGATGGGAATGGGATTAACAGAAAGACTAAATCCATTCATTTTATTGAATCAGCTGAGTTTACTGAAGTACAGATAAAAAAAATAATGATATACAAGTACTTATAATTGTTTACTTAGAAAATAAAAATCCTCTTTTAAGATATAATAAAAATGGAAGACATGTGAAATAATAATGCTATTATTGTTAGCTATTGTTACCACAATTTACCGGGAGACAAAACAAAGTAAAAAGTAACTTAATATTTTTCATTATGTGGAAAATAACTACAGACTTAAAAAAAAAAAAGAAAATCATGTCAGCTATTATGTAATATATATTTTTGATGGAGCTTTAAATACAAATCTAAAAGTGGAATAAACCAACTTTTTGAACCCGGGCCACAATGATTACTAAAATTTGAACAAAGTGCCAGACCTAGAGTTAAATAGACGGGGGGGGGTGTTCAAATGAACTAATATATATTAAATATTGTCATCTGCATGAACGAGGACCGGATCAAACAGACGAACGGGTGGTAATGGGCCCGAGGGCCACACAAGTCCGCAAATCCCCTTACTTGTTGTGAGCCATATTATTGGCTATGCGGTAAATGTCTTGATTTAAAACTCAACCACAGTATTTCATTTGGAGAAAAAAGATGGTTCAGAAACTGTGCACTTTAAAATAACAGATTAATCTTTAAAATCTTTGTTGAAAGTCAAAGTCTCTATAAGAATGACAAAGGCCAATGAGACACCTCCGAGGACAAAGAAACTGGTGATGCTGGGACTCCAGCCCACGATATGCAATATGCACCCAAGTCACTACAAAATGAATACTATGGATGTGGGGGATGCTTAGTTTGTTTGTTATTAGAACTTTTTACCCAGGTTCAATAACAGTAATAATTACGTGGATGACTCGCCTGTCATGTTATGCTTTGAACATTTTGTGTAAACAAAAAACGCGTCAACACTAATTACAACTGGCCCTACGTAATCAATAGGCACATTTTATTTTTCGAATCTGGCCATTAAGTTCTACCAAAGATTTGTTGTTGTTTTCAAGAGATATGAACTGCAAGGTAATTAATGTCATTAAGTAAGGAGATACAAATTGTTTCAAGGCTTTCAATCTCTCTATCAAAATAAGTTTAACTGAATGTAACAATTAATATTAAGACTTCGCGCCTATATGGTCACAATACATTGTTATCGCTAGTGGCAATCAATATTAGACTTCGTGCCTATGTGGTCATAATACATTGTTACCGCTAGAGGCAATCAATATCAGATTTCGTGCCTGTTTGGTCACAATACATTGTTATCGCTAGTGGTAGTTAATATTAGACTTCGTGTCTATACGGTCACAATACACTGTTATCGCTAGTGGCAGTCAGTATTAGATTTCAAGTCTATTTGGTCACAATACATTGTTATCGCTAGTTGTTCCACGTGGACCACTCATTCTAATGTTGTTTTAGAAAACCCAACTCAATTCAACTCATTAGGACTAAACGTCATTAGCCCTCCCCCTCCCAAGTCGATGGCTCTTAGTTGAAGAATGTTTTCTAAAATATATTTTACTTGCTAGTCGCCAGTGTGTCCAGCACAGTGGTAGGGGCGTACAACACACGGTAGTGGACAAACAAACTAATCTCGATGAAGCCTGAAGATAGGTTTGCGTCTTTCAACAAGGCTGTCAGGCACAAGGCGTGAAGAGAGAAATTGTTGGGCGTGCTGGAGTTTTCTATTCAACAATAGAGAGTCTGGACTATTTAGACACCTGTCTGCAACCATTGAGCCAAAACAATTGTGACGCCCGGAGATTATCGTCCCTAGTACTTTTAATTCTATAATCCCTACAGTTTCTCTTTAAGCCTGTTCCAATACGTGTTCTAGCCAAAGATTAATTAAACTGATTTACTGTACGCTAGTGGTTCTCAAACTGGATTAACTATGAGAATACGACTACATAGGGACTTCCAATGAGTTACCCAGTTTAAGATTTCGACTAAAAGAGATGGTCAGGAAGTTAAAATAAAGTGACAAATAAAAAGGTGTTGCAAATTGTGTTTCTGTATTCTGAATAAAGCTAAGTGCTTCTATACAAGTGATGGACTACCTTATTGCAATGGACTACCGTATTACATTGAATACGTTTTTAAAAATACGGTACTATATCAAATAAACCTAAAATATAAGATCAGTATCTTGCTAATACAAAGTAACAGGATGGGTGTGTGGTGAGAAGCCCAACCCTCAACATAAGCACAGAACTGATGTTAACTTAATGCGCAACTTCCAACCCACTCTACTGTTGTTGGTCGTAAATTCCACCAATATTTTCTAAGGCGAATCTAAAGCGGACTAAAATTAATTTATAACACAATTTACTGGTACCGTAGTATAGTGTGGATCTTATATAAAGGTAGATATTATATCCCAGTCAATGTATATATAAAATAAACGCCAACCAACATGATATAGAGTCCGTGTTTTGACGTAATGGATAACGTCTACTAGCCATATCTAAATATATTACAACACTGACCATATGCAGTTATTTATTATCTGTTATATAAAAGCTTAATTTTTTATGACGGTTCACTAGGGTTTATACAAAACCGACTTTTTAAAAAAACCGGTTGTCGAAAAACCGACAACCGACGAAAACCAGTTTTCGGTTTTACTATAAAATAACGGATATTTAAAGCAATCTAGCAATAATTATTTTCATTGTATGTCGTATTTAATCAATGTGTATGAGAATGAATATAGTCTGATTAATTATGTAAGCCATTTTTGCGTAAAACAAATACAAAAAAAGGTTTCAATATGAAAATTAAAATACTACCACTGTCTACTGAGTACATATATATTCATTTAAATTGCATTTCTATCATGTCCTTTAAACTACACAACTTTATCAGTCACGAGTAAGACAATTCTTTTCTGTGTTTCGTTCATATTATACAATAAATATACGTGGCTGTCAAAGACATGAGGTTTGGTTTGCCGCTCACAGACCAGTTCTGAAATGAGCTGTTGTGATGTAGACCTCAGAATAGGGCTTATTTATATATAGTCTTTTTCTACTCATGGTATTCACTTTCTGTCTTTCGCTTTCTTTTTTTTTCTCTCTCTCTCTCATTCTCTAAGTTTCTAATGTTATCAATATATCTAACACTGTACACAAACACCTCTGCAGCTCTATGGGCCCACCTCGAGTGCCCATTTCAAAACATTCCTCCACCGTTGCACTCTAATTTACCTCATCACCCCTCCCTTCATACAATTATCTCCCCACCTACCCCCTCCCATCCCTGAGATGTATTAGTTACACTAGTCATTACAGCGGCTGTACGACGGTCCTGTCGTGTGAATGCCTTGTTTAGGTTAGAGGGGTTGGCCAGTGGTTGAGGTGTCGGATGACGAACATAAATTTAGTCAACTTTAAAAAAATTAGTCTCATTCTGTCTATTGTTTAGTAATGAACTAAAGAGATACCGATTAATTATGCCCCCCCCCCGTTTCAATTCGCATGCTTCCCGCAAGTCAACACTAAATTCGACTTGAATTTAGTCCTCTTTCCAGGCCGAGGAAACGGATGCAATAAATCTCTCTATGTGTATATACCCCCACCCCATGCAAATCTAAAATTATCCCTGAACTACTTGGTCTATCTTGTATCGCTCAACAATTACTTTCTAACAATGATAATGTACGCCGGTCGGACTGAGGAGGGAGTGCATTGGGAAGTCACAGTTTTCCCAGATTTCTCTGTAATTAAGTGGAATGTATCAACATTATTTTGCTAACTGTTAAGTTCTGAGCTAAAACCGACTTTTAAAGCGCAAAAAAAAAAACCGGTTGTCGAATGCTTCGAGATTCGTAGAAAAAAAAATGGTTTTTCGCCGCCGGTTTTTAAAAGCCGACAATCCCTACGGTTCACAATCACATTCTCATCACATGTAATTAAAAGAACCTAAGTGGGGAAGAAATGTAACGACACTAATATTATAAGGAAGTAAAAAACAAGCAATTAAGCCTGTTCCATTCAGGACACAGGACGTGTTAGCGCATTTTCTTGTAATGCATCAGTACGTTTGTTAGCTTTCAGTAAATATTTGTTAATTTTGGAAATGTTTATAAATTCAATTGTGTAATGCATATATCTGGAAAAAAAAATATTATAAAGACGTTTCTTTATATTTGAAAATAAATTATTTTCTCTTAAATCTAACTACAAGTGGTTTGTGGTTACTGAAATAGGACTCATAATTGAAAACATTCGAAATTGTAGTCATTTAATCGTCCGAAAACTCCGTCAATTGTTGCATAGCTCTGATACTTTCAATTAAACTCAGAACACAAGCTTACTATTTCATTTGATGAGTTTCTTAATAAATCTTGTGAAACTACGTGCTGCAGTATTTCGCCCCAAATGAATGGGTTATTGAACGTACAAGGTGTAGAATGGGGCCATATATAATATATAAGCCCCTTAGGAGCCTGAAGCCCGGCCCTCAGAGGTCCTATCGCGAAATGAACTTTTGATGTACACTTGGCAGGCTTTAGGCAAGACCTACAAAATGATATATACATCATGGGTCTAGGACTTATGGTTGCTGAGATCTAGGGCGCTACTTTGTTAATATAGCTTATATAGTAAAAAACAGTACTTTATAAGCCCCCTTTACGGCCCTCAGAGGTCAGATCGCGAAATGAACTTTAGCTGCACACATGGCAGGCCAAGACCTACAAAATGATATATACATCATGGGTCTAGGACTTATGATTGTTGAGATCTAGGGTGATGACAGACAGACAGACAAAACGGGGACAATAGAGCATTTTTTCGAAATACTCTAAAAACAACATCGGCTATTAAACAATAGCACTCCATATTCTTATGTCTAGAAGAATAAAAGACGATCACGCAACAAAGTCTATTAAAAGACGCTGCTTCGTTAGAAAATAGAAATATTAAATACCACCAGAGATTTCAATAATATTTTTTTTAAAATATCCCTAACAGTTTGTTTGAATGAATACGGAATGAGAAAGAATAGCTTCCCCGGTGGTGTACAAAGCCTAAACCCAGATTACCACAAAATCTCAAATAGTAGCTTTATCCCTTTCAGCTTTCGTGATCAAAATCAAAGCCATTACAGACAACAGCTCAGCTAAATAAACCACACTGACCCAGCCGTATATTTGGCGTCTGTAAAACGACCTGCTTTTATCAAACTAACCCCGAAATAATGTATTCAAAGAAAAAGAAACATACTTCCAACTGCAGCTTATTATTGCAATTATTTCAAACTAGAATCATTTTTTTTGTTTAATTGAACTGATGACGTAGAATAGAGACTGACCATACTGATTTTAGTTACTCTCATTTGGAACAAGTTAAAAAAAAAATAAGCGAAAATTTTAAAAAAAATTATTTTACAAAGCTTAAGACGCTTTAAATGACTTTCTGAAATAAAGTTACTTGACGACAAGACCCCGACGTTTAGTTTTTCTTGGTTACGTTACAGTTTGTGTCTTTACATAAACATCACGTGGACCACTCATTCTAATGTTATTTTGATTTCTCCTCCTGTAATACAAGAGAGCACTACTACAGCAGCACCTAGTTATTTTGATACATGCCCAAGATACGACTGCTGTGCCCTACAACCATAGTGTTCCACATGAATACCGTGACCTCTTCAGCGCTTGTCAATAAATCGCCTTTCTTCTCGAGCTCCCTTTTAAGTCGCGATGTATTCATTCACGCTTTTCAATGGTATTTCTTTTTTAGTGATCCAGTGAAATTCACGTTAACTACTGATACACAAGGGTAAGGGGAGCGTGTGGTCGAATGAATGAGTGATACAGTAGAAAAGTGAAATAAAGAGAACATTTTCAAACTTTGACCCAGTCTTAGTGAGTGAGTTAAACCAAGGGGAAAACACTTTCTTTAACTCAGTACAAATTCACATATTTTCCCTTTAACCGTTCAAGTAGAAAATCTTTATTTAAAGGAACATGTTCAAAGTAAAATAAATAGAGTTATTATCACAATCTTTAAAATAAACATTCAGAATATAATAACGACAAGACAATGAACAAAATAACAAGACAATTACATTAAATGCTAGTGCAGTTTTAAATATAATGATGGACAAACTGGAAAGTTTCAATAGAATAAGTTTACCTAAAAAAAAACCCCGTCATTTCCCGTTGAGTGTTATGTATATACATATTAGATTGCCTCAATTTTGTCAGGTTCTAATGCTACCAGAGAAAACCACACTCTCGATATTCTGAGTTAAATAAAAAAAAAAGATCGAGATAAACACGCGGGGTACGGTCGACCTTTTCCATGACAAGCTGCAGGTGAATCTGACACGTAAATGTTTCACTGGCATCTAGGGCTTAGCAGTTGATGGTTTTATACTTCATACGCGATTATTAAGTATACACGCGTGTGTGTTGTACACGAGATGCGATTACATACTCAGAAATAAATCATACAAATACCAAAACTATTAATTACCACAACTACTTAACAACTGACAAACTAGCAATTATAATAATATTTCAACATTTTCCCGTAATGTTTACATAGCAAGACAACTTCGCATTATGTAATATTTTGTTTGTTGAATTGTGAGTTTTTATATTTCTGGTGAACACTAACTTCATTCATTCGCTATCACCAATCCAAACGATGTTTTGGAATTCAAATGCCAGACGCAAAATTTGATTCACCCCCCCTCCTCCCCTTTTCTAGAAATATTCCGTCAGATTCAGATTACATCTGATACTGACTACACACGCCACACACCTTCCATAGGGCTGGTTTCATCAACTGTCATTCATTTTGTGTTACTTTCTAATCCATTTCTACTAGTATAGTGTGTGATGCCAGTTGGTCAAGTTAGACCAGCAAAGTAAAGACAAATTTATGTTAGCCATTGTAGAGAGTGGTTATTAGGTTCTATACAGAGATACTTGGATACCCTAAACAAAAGATGAATAGAAAGGGGCCCCGTTTGCTGTGGGGTTCCGTGGGGTTCCGTATGCGGTTGCTTATTTTACCTATCCAAAAGAACGACTCTATGAATATTGAGTCCAATATGTATCTCAGGACATAAATTACACAGTACTTGTTAACAACTTAAGATGAAGAATTCTTACTCAATACATAAAATATGTAAAAATAGGTTCATATGTCTCCACAGTAAAAAAAAAAAATCGAAGTCCAGAGCTGTAATAATGGTAGTGAACCCCTAATCATCTATGTCTTGACAGATTTACCATGTTCAGCTTTGTCCATGATGGTAATGTTTTTTTCTTAATACGATCAATATATTGTCATGGTGAGCTAATAAATTGCCCGTACTAAATGCTAAAAGATACAAATGATGTCAAAGTGCATGTAGTTAGTGTTACTGGCATGAAGAAAAAAAAACAGAATTCCATGGCACCAAAAGAATAATATCAAAAAGTATCACAAAATAAATTTCTCTCCTATTTAAGTCTATCTCAATGGATTCTTAAGTCTATCTCAATGGATTCTTAAGTCTATCTCAATGGATTCTTAAGTCTATCTCAATGGATTCATTGGATGGTCACATTAGTGCTTCTCAAAGTGTGGGTCTCAAAATTCAGTTGGGTTGTGACAAAATTTAAAGGATCGAGAATCTATACATGCATAATTACAACCCTATTTCTCTATATGTTACAAATCTATAACAAGGAAAGGGGGAAATATAAACATACAATAAATGATGCTTTAATATGCTAAACACTTGGGAAAGGAAAATATATGGGCCAGAAAAGGACAATAATGAGTGGAGAAGTAGAACCAATTCAGAACTGTACGAACTAAACAAAGAACCAAATACATGTATAACAGCTGAAATCAAAATGAATAGATTGATGTGAGTAGGGCACATAGAAAGAATGGAAAACAACAGAGGTCCAACAGCAATACCCAATGAGAAAAGGCCTAAGGGCAGACCAAGAAGTAGATGGTTAGAGTAAGTGGAGAAAGACCTTAAAGCCATAGGAGTGAGAGAGTGGAGGAAGAAGACCATGGATTGGGAAGTAAAGAGGAGTAGTATGGCTGGCCAGGGCCCTAAATGGGCTGTAGAGCCAAAGGACGAAGAAAAAAGGGGAAATATAAATATACAATAAATGATGCTTTAATTATTCTTTTTGTAGTTTTATTTACAGATAGGTCAAGAAAACAAAAATGCCTTTAAGGTGGTCAGCAAACCAAAACTGTGGGTTGCAATGCAGACAACATTCAAAAATGAGGCTCTCCAGATCATATGTTCAAATAACTAAGCTTAAGAAATTTTGTTGATGTTCCAATAATAATGAAATGTTCATTGCTTGATCCTACAGAGAAGATATGCCTTTATTCACCCCATTATAGCCAAGTGTACAATGGCTATGGAAGCCTATGAAACACAAAGGTAGATGAACTCACTGTAAGCTAAAGCACACATATTTCAAGCCAAAGCAACACAGAGTCAACCAGATAAAAGCTAAAGAATATTTCATTATGATTTCAAATCTAATTCAATAATAATAAAAAAAAAGATTTACAATAAAAGTAAGGTGCATTTTTTAGTACTACATTGCCCAAATATCTAGTTTTCACTGATGGTATAAAAAAAAACAACTTACAGATATTGTAGGTTGATTAATCCTTTTAAGTCATCAGGCCTAATTTCATTTATACTGTTTCTTTGTAATTCTCTGAGAATAAAAGACAAAATAAAAATTAGTTACTTGTTGAAAAAGCTTATAATATTTGCTCAATTTTAAAGAGAATTCAAATACATAAGTGATAAAAAATAAACCAGCAATAAAGTGTTATAGTTAACTCCTAATGGTGAAAATTTTAAGTGCATGACTCTCTTTGATCCGTCCTACTTGCTATTAAAAGACAATATATAGTAGGCACTGGTCTATACTGGTTTTAAAAATAAAATGAAGGATTTGAAATAAGAATATTTTTTTAAATTCTAAAAATTGTGAGGAATCAAGAGTATTTAAACAGCCCATTACATCTAACATGCTGAAACAGCTTATTGAGAGTTTACTGTACATATTGTAATGTAAATCAAAAGGAAAATGTAACGATAAAGAATCATATCTAGAGGGAAAAAAATGAAAAAAATCAGTAAATTATTTAAAGACATAAAGGTGAATTTATCCAACTTTTTAATAAGTTTACATAAGTCTAAACCAAAAGTAATAAGAATTTTGTAATGGTTATTTATTTGGTGTGTGTCCATGTTAAGCAATAAGAGAGAAATCTTACAAATTAAAAAAAATATTGACAAACCATTAATTGTCAAAACAAATATCAAATTTAAATCAAATTAACAGGATAAGAATTTAAGCACTTAAATATTATTGTAAAATGGACAAAAAAAATAAAGGAAAGAAATTTAAATGAGTTTTACTATTAATTTTATACTATAACCTAGGAATAAGCAATTTAAAATTTGGAAGTAAATATGTGTAAGTCTTGTTACATACAAAAGATATAAATGTTAACAAATAATTATTATGGTATCTATATGAGCTGTAAAATTATTTATTACTCATCATTTATATTCTATGCAATATACAAAATAGATCATGTTTTTTTTTATATTTCTTTTTTGGTTTACTATTCAGCATAGACTGAATGAATTTTCACACACATAATTATAAAACATTAAGATTACTTTTTTTATCCTTAAAAATGTTACTTTGTTACAACTTAAATTCCATCACAATATTTTTTTCTGTTTTCAAGATGGAGCAAATATTGCCAACATCATACTATTCATACATAAGAATTGTCAATAATAAAAATAATTTATATTAATTATTATTTATTAGTTACATTAAGAGAGTTAACATGTATATATGTTCTGTACTGTTCACACACTTTGACTAAATGAGTTAAAGAAATGGATGTTGAAAATTTGTTCGGAACGTCGATAAGACAAAACTTTATTTATAAACAACTAATCTGTCCTAGATAATTAAAAATTATTATTATTGTTTAGAATGTTTGGTCAAAGATTTACTAAAACAAAAATTAGCGCAATGAACTAGCAGTCTTGTGTGATTGTTCTCTTATTAGAAAGTATATTTTGAATCTTGCACTTATATTGAAAATATATTTACTACAATACTACACAACAAAAGGAAAACTATTTTCAAAATTAGAGACTGCTTGCTGTGTGTGTGTTAAAAATGGACTCGTCTGCTACTTTAAAAAAAAACAACTTACAGTCGTGTAACCCATTTCGGAATGTTCTTTGGAATATTGAAGAGTCCAGTATTACTGCAATCTACATTATTCCCAAGACATGAGCATGAAGATGGACATCGTACACTGTCTGCTGCATGAACAGTGTGTTGAAAACAACACACCCAAACAACGAAAGCAGAACAGACATACAGCAACACGGCGGCCATATTGGCCCGACATTGAACTCGATTAGTGTTCCACTGAGTGCGATTGACCATTAATAACAGAAGTTAAAGGATAAAATAACCATTTATGAGACATGGTGTTAATATTAATCCAATTTTTTAGAATGCACAAGTTACTCCATATTACAGCAGACACAATCACAACCTGCCATAACTGAATTTTCAAAACACACTGGGTAACGTGAGCTTTGCCTCCCACGTTTGTGCCCCGAATGCATTCCTCCGACTAAAAGCTATCGCCTGTGATTGGCGGCTGCTATCACGTGACGCATATATTAACACCCTGGGTTTCAGTTGCAAAACATACTGATTGGAAGTGACAAATTGCCTACGGAGCACGCGTTTATCGGGTGTCAAATCCATTTGTTTATTCATTCAACCAATCTTTAGCCTGAGATTAATATTATAATTCAAAAAGGGGCGTTTCTTACAAAATTACAGCTAGTCAGTTCGATCTTAACTATTTCCCCCATAATTTCTAACTACATTTTTTACCCCTCTCTCCACGTCCATAATCGTCACAGTTACTCTATCACCCCTTCTTACCCTAGTGTACCCTTAACTAACCATTAATTCATCCGACCCCGAGTAACAATATCCTGCTGAGTTTGTAAAAGGAAGGCGTATCCATAGAATAAAAAAATAATTTAATAATTACTTGATTATGGTTAACTATGAATGCCTGAATATTTTAACTAAACTATTCTATAATTGACTCTTAACTGTAAGATTTAATATTATTTATATTACTAGAGAAAGAGCCTACCCGAGGGGCTAGCAGCATCCCAAACTCGTGTCAGGCTCTGAAACGTATATGTAATTTTTGTATTAAGGAATGAGGTAAAGGGCCTAATTAGTGTATCAGGAGCCCCCGAAGTTCTGGGAACGGCCCAAAATAATAATAATGAGTTGGCAGTCACAAGAATTACTGATGCTCTCATGGGCTCTGAAAAGGTCACTGTAACAGCAGCTAGAAGGGGTCAGGGCAGCAGCCAGCTAATCTAGGACCCATAAAAATCTACAAAAGCTTAGGCCCATCACTTAAAGAACAATTACTAAATAATTAATTTGGCATATTGCTGTAGCCGATTGGGGGGGGGGAGGGATATCAGTAGTTGACCCTGACTGGTCCCTGACTTAAGTTCAGGTTTGCAACCATTTGCGGCGGCCCATTCGATTTTGGGAGGGGGGTAACGTAAGCACATATCAAATCGCTTGGGGTAGAAGAGTAAAGTACCATCAGGGCAGGCAGGCACGCCGAGATGGGGGTCATTGCCATTGGGCCCGCATCTGTAAGGGGGCCCGGCCGCCCCGACCATGTCAATTTTTCACGACTCATTGTTTATTAAGGGGCCCGCAATGATGTCCTGCCCTGGGGCCCTTGTTGGCTATCGGCGCCCCTGAGGGCAGGCGAAGTGTAGATGTTATGTTTCTGTAACTTCGGCCAATGAAGGGGTCGTGTGGTTAGCACAACTCCTACTTCATTTGAAGAAATAAAATAGATTACATGCAGTCTGATTGGATCCGTCCATTTCAGGTGAACAATGTGTCACAGTACCCGGATGGTGTTAGTCTTTCTTTTCGAGTATTTTGATATACAATAGTTGAGGTGGGGTCATGCCAGATGGTCATTTTGATATACACTAGTTGAGGTGGAGTCATGCCAGATGGTCATTTTGATATACACTAGTTGAGGTGGAGTCATGCCAGATGGTCATTTTGATATACACTATAGTTGAGGTGGAGTCATGCCAGATGGTAAATCAGGCCCCACGAGTAGAATGTGTTTATTATGAGAGAACCAAATATTATTATTTACTAGCAGTGTACTCGGCATGGCCCAGGAGCTACACGGGGCACTTGAAACATTTCTAACACACCTTTAGGTCATACTACCTGCCTGATGAGTAGAGGGACACTGTGGCAATATGACAGAGCGCTCGTATTCTAGACGATGATTCTCGAGTTCTATCCCGGTGAATGCAAGGACTTTTCTCGAATCCGATCAATGTCCCTAAGTCCACTCAGTTAACAAATGGGTACACAATAAGGACACTGGGAGCATCAGTAACTGTTGTGACTATCACTGGGAGCATCAGTTGTGACCAGGCTTGCGGAGCCGAGGAGCCGTGGAGCCGTACTTTTTGCTGGAGCCGGAGCCGAAAAATTCTGGCTGCTCCACGGCTCCCAAATGTTTTTTTTTAAAGCAGAATTTTTTTTTAGCTTTAAAATTCCAAATTTGTTTGATTGTTTGCCTCCTACAATATGAAATGTTGTCATGTTTTACGAACGCCACAACAGTAACAGCATTTAAATGATAGCGTGCACGCACATCACCACAAGAAATCTTTAATGAAGAATCGTTTTGTGTTCGTTTTAAATCTTGTTTAGCCTCCGAAATTTTTAAATTTTTTATTTTGTTATATATAAAGTTAAAACAGTTTTATTTCATAGAATAATTGTATCAATCATTTAAAAATAAATTTTTACTACGACGACAAATAGAACGCGTCATTTTGTATATTATTTGACCGCGAATTTGTAATAGACTAAAAACAAAATGGTCGCTTTCTGTATTTAACAATTGTTCTACAAACAGAATAGCTGAAATAGAGTAGACAAATTTAAAAGGCTGTGGGTCCGAATAACAATCAGACTTTATTGGGACGGGGTCCGAATAAAAATCGGAGTTTATTGATTCCCAGGTCCGAATAGTCACTATTTGCTAATTTGATCATTGAAATAACTTTTTATTACTTATGAAAATGGCGACTAGTGAAACCTCGGTCGAAAATAATGATATGATTCTGGATCCACTGAAATGGTTTGTTTTTAGTAAAACCGACAATGCGTATATTTTTCAAGTTCCTGACTATGGGGGTGAACGCGGCAAAATTTGCATAACTTTTTATCAGCGGCATGTTAGCGTGGAGCAATTACAAAAAAATTTTCTCGTGTGATACTATCTTAATAGGGAGCCGGAGCCGGAAAATTCGTGGGAGCCGGAGCCGGAAAAAATATGGCGGCTCCGCAAGCCTGGTTGTGACTATGACTGGGAGCATCAGTAATTGTTGTGACTATCAGTATCAACCAATTATTATTATTTTGGGCCGTATCCAGAGAATATCTGTGACCCAAATGTTAAAAATATTAAGACAGACAGACAGATAGGTATATAGATATATTGATAAATATATTGATACATCGATAGATATTATAGATAATTTTTAATTAAGAAACTACGTATATGATCTACTACCAGTCATCAATATCCCACACAGAGGGTGTTATTTGCTTGGGGCTTCAACTGAAGCAACAAATGTAAACAAACAAGAGGGGAAACATATAAACAATAAATAAATAAAATCAATGAATCACGCTGAGCACCAATCTTCCCCTTGGCATTGTCTGCCTCACCTGGGTGTCCGGTATTTAATTGTGTACATGTATTTCAGTTTGTGTATGTTGTACGCACTGCGTAGGAATATGTCCCTTTGCCATTGGCTGTTAGGATACTGCCAGGATACTGCCATGATACTGCCAGGATACTGGTAAATTTGTTAAAGCTGCCTACTGTCATTCTCCGTCAGACAAATTAAACGCACGCTCTACTTCTCTTGCCAACTCTCATTTGCCAATCCTGGTTAGTTTAATGGGTTTTTATAAAGAACGATGTGCCACACAGAGATATGCCACAGAGAGATGTGCCACACACTGGTGCACAGAGATGTGCCGCAGAGAGATGTGCCACAGATAGATGTGCCACACACTGACACACAGAGATGTGCCACAGAGAGATGTGCCACAGATAGATGTGCCGCAGAGAGATGTGCCACAGAGAGATGTGCCACACACTGACACACAGAGATGTGCCACAGAGAGATGTGCTACACACTGGTACACAGAGATGTGCCACACAGAGATGTGCCACACACTGATACACAGAGATGTGCAATACAGAGAGATGTGCCACACGCTGATACACATAGATGTGCAACACAGAGATGTGTCTCACAGATTTGCCATATCTATATTACAAGAATTGATCACTAAATATGTAAGATGCCAGGCAGATACATAAGTCTATTGTTTTGTTGGTTGTTTGGTAGTTATGTAGGTAGGAAATAAGGGAGGTAAGTAGGAGAGTAGTTAGAAATGTACGGAGGTAGTATTGTAGGTACAATACATAAAAAAGGGAAATATTTATCCTATTCGTACACACCACTAAAGGTGTACCTTTTTTTTTATACAACTGTATCGCAAGGCATGTATGGAAATGTTTAAAAAAGATACCTTCAGGGATGTAGGACTTGACACACTAACTACTAATAAAACTACCAGTGCGTCTGCAGCGTATCCGTATTTTCCTTTGATTAGCACACCCCCCCACTACTTCACAGTACTCGATCAGTACAGTCACCAGACCCCCAAACACCCCTCTCTGTTCAAATATTGACTTGATCTTGTGAATGGGTGTGTTGCAGGGCTTACGGGAGGGGGGAGGGGGAGAGGTGTGTCCATGCAATCAAACAAAAGAAAAAAAAAACCGGTGTGTTTGAGAGTATTTGTGTCATCTCGCTACTGACGGTGATCTTGGAAGAAAAGATCGCTCCATATTCACACATTTCTTTTTTTTTTTCCAAACATCTTTATTTATGTTAAAGGCATGAAGAAAGAGCTAACCCCCATTACAATTTTAAATGCCACCAAGCCTTAGATTTTTTCCCCCCATTTAAAGTGTCCACCGCTGCCGTACAGCTATTAAACAGCCGGTACAAAAAAAAATAACCTTCAGTGTACCGATCAAACCGTTTGCCGATCTTTTATCTCAGCGACACCTGGCCCACACGAATCCTTCTCGCGCCCCCCGCCCTTATGAAAAGATACCCCGTGTAACAATCTTTTAAGTTTGTCGATCTATGCCAAGCCCTCACTTTGAGTTCAGAGTATTTCTATATAATATTTTGGTTCTTTTTCGTTTTGTCGTCTGCTGTTTGCCCCGCTGAAAAATACCACTCCGCTCGGTTTCGTGCTGGAAATGAGTGCCATTAAATACAAATAAATAAATCAAATTGTTGGCAGCGTTGGAAGATGGTTTAAAATTAGTGCAATTAATACAAATAAATAAATCAAATTGTTGGCAGCGTTGTAAGATGGTTTAAAATTAGTGCAATTAATACAAATAAATAAATCAAATTGTTGGCAGCGTTGGAAGATGGTTTAAAATTAGTGCAATTAATACAAATAAATAATTAATTTGTAGGACTTGTTGAGTATAAGTATGGTTAATAGACATATGAAACTAGTGGAACTTTTTAAAACAGTTTCTGTATTTTTAAATTTCAAGGACAGCCGAGTCGTGTCGAATCTGTCGATTTTCAAATATTTCTTGTGCCTGATCTAATTCTTATAATAGTTTCATGTTTTTTTTAATGAAATTACATATCATTATCTAATTAGTCTGAGAACTTTTCCTAGCTAATAGTGTAGTAGTTAAATCGAGGACTTGGGTTGCATGGCCTAAACATCACTATTGAATTAAACTAGTCTACCAGCATACTAAACATCACTATTGAATTAAACTAGTCTACCAGCATACTAAACATCACTATTGAATTAAACTAGTCTACCAGCATACTAAACATCACTATTGAATTAAACTAGTCTACCAGCATACTAAACATCACTAT
>JAGDYQ010000046.1:692693-708333 GCA_021962125.1 Bulinus truncatus | reverse complement strand
GGGTACTAAGATGATCATGTTGAGGGGTCTGGGGTTCACCATCATGAACCATGTGATAATAACAACATAGATGTAGAATTAGCTGCACACATAAACAGTGGCACTGGTTCTGGCAGTCATTGTATCTGCCTGTCGGCATCCTCCACAAATGACTCTAAATCCATCCATGGGTGTTTAAATCTACCTGTTAATTGCTCGCTGTGTCACTTACATGGCAGTGAGGATGGCAGTAAATATGACACTTGTGCTAGCAGGAATACACAAAGTGACATTAAAGCTTCATCTCATCTTTCATCTGATCCAGCTCATTTGTCTCCATCATCCCCTTCCTCAACACCGCCACTCCCAGCTCCTGATGCTAGGAAAAGACCAAAATGTTACTGCAATGTACATACAACTCACAAGTGTGTGTGTTCCCATGGCAGCAGTCCCACAGAATCTCCTAGTAGTTGTGGACTGCACCAGGAGGCCTATGAATGCTGTGTTACTGGGAGCACTGTTTCTTCACGCCACATGCAGCTGGCAGGAAGTCACTCGGCTGGCCCATGTTGTTGTGACTCCCATCACCACCCGCATCAACAGTCCTACAAATGTGAAGACAATGGAGTCACTCTGTGTTCAAATGGTGATTGTAGCTACCAGATGTCATGCCACAGGCAACATACTACCTCAGTCAATAAAAGTAGATCAAAACATGCCCATTGTGAGCCATACTCTTTCCACAGAGGTAAGACAGATTTCTCATTTCTACATTCAGTCTACTTTATTTCTTCTTTCAAATACATGAAATATTATTATTAGTTAATAGTATTATAAAAGGTTTTGTTTAAATTGTCAGATTGTGGTCCCTGTGGTTGTGACAGTGAGGATCATTGGAGGAATCACCCCACATGCTCAAGTAAATACATATCTCCTGTATTTATTATGCTGTTGAAATAAATACTAATGAACATTATTTCCCTTACAAGTATATTTGAAACACTTATTAAATTATTATTTTTTTTCAGATTGCAAATCTCATTCAAAGGGAGCAGCAGTACAGCATCCAGAGAATTTCCCTTAGAGATTTAAATGTCCTGGCAAACATCATTCCATAAAACTTTCTCCCACTCAACATGGAAAGAACTTAATGTGGTGATAATCAGATGCCTTCATAGCTAACATTTTTCCCCCTCATGTTTAGAATCTAAAGTACATTGGAACTGTAGGTCAGATTGAGAAATCCTAGCAAACAATTTGTGTTACTGTTTCCTGTGCAGAGCCATCTGTGCCCTTAATGCCTTATTCTTTTTATTTGGTCTTTCATTTTCTTTCTCATATGAATATAGAAGTGATTTGTAGAAGTGTTTTTTATCAACAGGCATTTTTGGCTGTGTGATGTTTGGGAGTTGTTTTTCTGAGTTAATTAAATATATCACACTGGTTCAATAATTTGACTCATACTGTTTAGTGATTTTTTTTATATTTTAATGTAAATATTGTAACAGTTATGATCATGTATTTATTATGAAAAGAAAATGGTACATTTATACAAAAGTACTGTTTTGTGTTGTGACTTTTGAGTCTTCCATTTTTTTTGTAATAAAAGTACTTAAAATTATTTAGTTAAATGGCAATTTATTTGTTCAGGAAGGTTTTATTGTATGGATTTTTTTTAAATATCTGTCTTCTGTTAATACATTTAATTTCAATCCAGTTATTTTAACTTGGCAAATTTTGTCCATGTCAGTGGTCACACATGATCATCTGTTCCACCCACAGTTAATTATAGGATCACATGATTGATCCAGTGTGGCCAGACAGTGTTACATTTACTCCTGTCAAAAAAGAAACAATAAATTTTGTATAATTTATTCCTTTTGCTTAATAACAAATTTTATTATTTTCCATATGATAATTATCCTAGTAATTGTTATCATGAATTAACAGGTAATTGGAAAATTTGTTAAGGAATAAATTAATAACGTTCTTTTTTCCAAATGATTAAAATTGTGGCATGTCCCACCATCTTGCAACACTGGATAGATCCACTCTGTTGGTAACTTCCACCCCATTATTTTACGTGTGCTTGTGAAAATGAGTCATTGACTGGGTGAATGTTTGACATAATATATAGATGTATATACTTTGATGAATATATATATATTTAGTAATGTTATTTACACATTGATGCTGGCATAAAACAATCAACTGATCATGTCCCTGTTACGGGTTTGAAGAAAGTTTTGTATAAATTGATGTATGTACATAATTCATCTGTATAGTCTGAAGATTTTTTGAAAAAAAAAAAACAATAAACATAACATTTTCTTTTCTCATATTCCTTTGTTTGTTCATCACAGCAGCAGTCTGTTCTTCCTCATCTACATCTAAACTTTTTCATATCAACAAATGGATCAATTTCTCATAATGTATCTGTTCGTAATCTTATTACCATACATTTGAAACACTTTCTCATTTGCATTTTAATTTGTTCTTAATCTTGTGTTAGATCAAATGAAATCCCATCAGTTTCTTTCCTATTTCATTTATTGAAATCCATTATTTTATTTTCGTTTGTTGACAAGTGATACTTTACCTCAGAATCCCGCCCCCTCCTCAATAACAGCAAACATTGTAACATATGTTGACTAGCATAATTTTTGTATACACCTTGCAGGTGTGGGTCTATGAACATAACAGAACATTTGTTTTTATAAGACATGTATCTTTGTGATAAGAACCCACAGTAATTGATTTTCAGAAAATAAGTACTTCATGGCTGAAACATGTACATCAGCTTTAAATCTTCACACCTAGTTTCCCAATCATACATTGAGTGCTTCATTAAGCCCATTGTATTTGTTTAAATTATGGATAACAACGCTGTATTCTTACATTTTTTAAAACCTTCAATTTAGATTTTATTAGTTCTGACATGTTGCTTTTTCATTATATCCTGATTGCTCATTTGTTATTTAAAAAAATGAATTCCTTAAAAAAAGAAAAATAGTATTAATACCTTGATAGATGAATATTTGGGTTGTTTAATTGTTTACTTAACTTTTGAATCATGAGCAACTCTTTAGAATGATTAGCTAACAGGAGAAAATTTGGACTGAATTAATTTAGACCAATATGTGTTTTTTAATTTAATGTTTTTCCACTTGCCCAAGTCATAACAATCTTTGATAATTATTTCACCTTTTGTTGTATCAGTTAATATTAAAGAAGACTATGTGAATATCTGATGATTATTTAAGACAGGGATGAATGAGTGAACGAATTTAACAGTTTACTTGAGATTTATCATAATGTTATTAATTTAAAATTGTTTTAATAAAGATAAATAGATTCTTTATACTTAGTCTCTTTATTTCACCAGTTTGTTCATTTATCTATTTTGTCATGTCATATGAACACAAGTTACAAGTATTTTATAATTATATAATCAATTTAATCATTTAAAAACAATATTAAAAAAAAGCATTTCCTTTCAAATCCATTAATATAAACAATGACAGCTAAGAAAATCTATGTGGGCTGTTAATAGTACAAGTAGAATTTGGCAAATATTTTGGCAATATTCTCAAAATACAATTAAGATCCGCAGTTCTCAACCTGTGGTATGTGTACCCCAAGGGGTACTGGAAAGATTATGCAGGGGTATGCACAAAAAGTACATTTATTTTCAAATTTATGTTTAAGGGGTACCTGTGGACATAGTTTTGCATTCTTTGGGTTACATTTGCAAAAAGGTTGAGAAATGCTGATTTAGATAACAAGGTCATACATTTGTTAAAACTATCTTTAAAAAAATAACCTTGTTTACATCATGATTAAAATATTTTGTCTCAATTTAAATTTCATGTAAGCTGGGTAACAGGTTTAATGTGTCTCATGTTAGAACCAGTATCTGAAGGTTTAAATGGAGCCTTAATTCCATATGGTCTGGGTATAGGTAGTTCAGTTTCATCCTCAGGAATGTAAGTTGTACTGGCACAGCTGTAATATGCCCTAAGCTAGTTTATATTGTTCTTCCTCAGCCTCCAGCTGGTTAGAAATAATAAACAATGTACTGCATTAAAAATCTGTTGAAATTACTCAAGAAAATACTTACAAAGTTAGAATGTCTACTAAGGCTGAGAAGATATCTATACCTGCTTAGTATCTATTTATATAAATCTTAAGAAATTGAAATCTTTCGTTATTTATTTTTTTCATATCAAGATAATGAGCTAAAAGTCATATGTAATTATATTAGTTATACTGAATATAGGTGGAAAACATCACATTTAGTTGAGAGCATATGAAGTACACACAAAAATATTTTTCTTTAAACTTTAAAAAAAATAGCCTACTTAAAATAAAATAGCTTAGAATAAAATTTTAAATTTTATTAAGCATAAGAGCAAATTTTGGTAAATTATTTGATTTTTTTCTGACACTCATGCTCTTATAACAGAACCCATGCTTGGGACTCCATAATCTCTTTCCACTATTTTCCTCTTTATAAACATTATCAAAAAAGTAATTAGTTTTGAGCTCAATAAGATTTTAATTTATTTACACAAACGTTTAAAAAAAAAGTGTATAGTTATCGAGAATACACAATTATTCATAATTTCAAATTGATTGGGCTTAGGTTGGTGAAATTGATTTCAAATTTCCAAAAACATCCGTCTACCACCACAGAGTAACTGTAATAAAAGCCTATCACTAAAAAGATAATATCTGCTGAGCTAAAGTACATGCTGGATAAAAGAATTCAAGTAATTTATTTTTTGTGTGATTTTTTAGAATTTTTTTTGAACATATAAATGAAATTTTTACATGGGTAATCGATTTTTTTTTAGATTGAATGAGCCTAATTACAAATAAAAAAACTTTTAAAAATAAAATGTGAGTTATTTTAACAAAGGAGTACAAAGTACATGTATCAGCAAAAAATAACACCATATTTGGGATGGATAATGGCAGATAAAATACTTATGAAAAAAAATCCAGAGAAATACTGACCTGTTTTTTGAGATCAATCTCTTCTAGTCTCCTCTCCATATCTCTCATCAATTTCTCCCATTCCATTTCCATTTCTTGAGAAGGTGGTTCTCCCTTTTCCATTCTGATGTAGCACTGCTCCAGTTCTGCTTCCTTCTCCTTTGTTTCCTGCTGGAGTTTCATGGCTTGTGCTTGGTTCATGGACAGCTCTGAAACTAGGGCCATCATCTTACGTGTGGTTTCTTTAAGTCGTGCTTGAATATTGTTGACCTGAAATCAAAATATGAGATCATCCAGTGCTTCCAGAAGGATAGCTTACTTTGTTAAAAATATAATTGTTTGATCTAGTAAATTATTCACTCAGAACATGTTTATTAAAGACAACCACATTTTCCATTGAAGACTGATCATATAAAATAAGAGTAAATTGTTTAAAAGTTCAAACATCATTGGAAAAATATTTATGTGATAAAAAGAGGATGTATTTACACTTTTTGCCAGGCTCAATGATGTATCATCTTTGCCAGCTTGAGCTTTATTAAGCTGATTCGACTCAAAAAGTCTTCTTCAACTTGTTCAAAAATTAAGTCTTTTTTCAACATGCGTTCTTCTTTCTCAGCCAATCTTAACTCAAGCTAATTAGAAAAATTAAATTCTAAATATGCTAATCTTACTCTAGGAAATAGACAATGAAATATTAATTTAAATATTTTTTTTTAATTGTACAGAAAAAGCTAAAAGTAAATTTGACAAAATTCAATTTCATAGTAAAAGTGAAGAAAATATTTCACCTCCTCAACCTTACTGTGGATTTCACCATGAGAAGGATCTTTACCAGTTAAATATCTGACTCTTGTTTCATCGTATGGATTTTCTAATGCTCTTTCCAATTCCAGCATTCTTTCTTGGCATTGTTCTAGCTGAGTTTTAAGGTATAGAAGAAGTACAAGCTTCGTTACTATGTTAGTTCAGTAATACTTCATTTATTTCCCTTTATTTTTTTTTCAAAATAAAAAATGCACATTATAAAATGGGAATAAATGAAATCCAATATTAAGAGCTTAAACAATAAAAGTTAGCTATAAAATTAAGTTAATGCAATCCCTACCTGGATCTGTAATGTGACTAACTCTTTCTCCTGATTAATTTTATAGGGAAACATTCTTTCTGCAGTAGTTCCAAAGATTCTTTTCACTTCTTGCTGTTGAAGTTGTAAGAATCTGATTTCTTCCTCTTTGTTTTTCAATTCCACCTTACCATTTCTTATCATTTGTTCTAGGAACAATTGCAAACTCAATAAATTACATATCAATATGAAGAAGAAAATGTACATCCTTATGTTTTCATAATTTACAAAATAAAACATGACTAGAATAACTCTACATATAGTCATAATAAATATTTATCAATAGACCTTGAATGTTGACTCTTTCATAGAAGACACATACTTCTTCATTTCTTTCCTAATGCAGTTTTAACTCCCCTAAAAAAACAAATAAAACAACACCCATGAAAATAATTCATGTGATTAAATGCCAACTGTTACTTAATAATAGTAGGAAACTTTTATTCTCTTTATGGATTTTTAAAAAAAAGTTTCAAAACACATGATCTTAAGTCTTTGCTGTTTTTCAGTGTACCTTTCATTCCTGTGTTGAACATTTTTCTTGTATCTTTCTCTTTAATCATCTATTCTTCTCCCTGGTTGATCCTTCAATTTAACTTTGACAGTCTTTATCTCTACTGTTCTCTTTTTTCTAGCATCTCTTCCTCAGAAACGTTGCTGTTTGGTTAACTCGTTCTGTCAATAATTACTCACAATAAGCATTAATTTTTTGAGTCTGTATTTTTTTGAAGATCTCTTTTGAAAATAAAATTTAAAAAAAAAGTTAAAAAAAAAATAAACCTATTTAAATATGCAGTTACTTAGCTAACAAAAACGTCTAAATATCAATATTATATTATGGATTAAATTTGGTTACTTTGTCTTTTTGCATTACTGCAGTCCTCAATATCTCAATTTCCTTTATTACTTAATATTTTGATTTTTTCTTTCATCTCTGCTGCTTTCTGTGATGATGATTTCTCAGATTAAACTGACACATTTAGTCCTTTCATTCTTAATCTGCATCATAAAGTTTAGCAAACTCTTTCAATCTGGTGAGAAAAATTGTTTGCAAGAAAAAAATACATGTATTAGCAGTTTTTTTTTTAAAATGTAACTAATAATATAAAAAATGAAATCAAAGAACTGACTTGATATGCATCTCCTGATATTTTTTCGGATGATCTAGAATTTGTAGTTGCCCATAGTTTTCAGATCTTCAACGGCTCTGTGCATACTTTTATTTCTGCTCTCATAAAATCTCTAGCCTTTTGTTCTCTCTCTATCAAAGCCTTTGAGAAAAATGAATTGAAAAAAAAGTTTTTTAAAATTAACAGTATTTAAAAAGTTAAAATGAATTGGAATGAATATCAGATTATAAAGGCATTGAAGTCCCATTTCATCTTTATACAAATGTACTATTGATTTTTATTTTTACTAGCAGCTTCAATAGAAACTAATCTTACTTTTATGGCAATAATCTGGGTCAATTCCACCACTTCAATGCGAAGATCACTTGCTGTTCATACAAAAGGTTTTTGTTCTTCTAAAGTTAATTGGCTTCTAGTTTGACATGTTCTACAGCTGTTAATGAATTCTGGGAAGAAATGTTTTGCAAAAAAATTGGGTTATTAATATATCTTAAAAAAAAAAAAAACTCCATTAAAATTTATGCTTTAAATGATGTTGGTGCTTGATTGCAAATACAGTGGATTCCGCTGTAATGGGACACCACTTGCCTTGGGAAAGCTAACTTATTGGGTTAAATCATCAAAGAAACCAAACCAAGAAGCCAATAGTAAATTTGTATTTGACTGGGACAGTCATTAGTTCAGAGAAAAAAGCCCTGGTCCTGTGTGTAAAAACCCAATTAAGCGGAATCGACTGTAGTAACTTATATAAACGGTAACTTGTGCTTAATATATTTAAAATTTAAAATTGTTGTGAAATGGGTACAAATTGCCCATGTGGCTAATCACTCTTTTTTTTTAAAGAGAATGCTTTTATAAATGGTGAGAAAGGATTTACATGTTTGCATTTTTCTAATCATAGACACAAACTTCTTTTAACAAGCAATAATCCATTGATTGTTTCTAGGGATAAAAATAATATTTAACAATATTGGAAACATTTTAAACTAACTCTCCTGAAAGACAGTCAAGGTTTTTTACAGTAAAGATTTAATAATCAGAACTTTATAAAATATTACTGCATATAAAATCATCTCCACAATATACCTGTTGTTTAAGTGCTCTCTTTGCTTGTTCCACTTCTTCTGTAACTCATCTCGTTTTTTTAGCATTGACCCATCATCTCTAGGTAAACAGGCTACCTGTAAAAATATAATGATGCTCCAGCTGTGTTATGCTTCATAAACTAATATGAATGAAATCTAGAAAATCTATAAACAATACTTTGTTTTTTTATATTTGTATTTAGAGCATAATGATGAAAAGTTTCCCACTTGGTGATTTGACTTTTTCATGAATGGACTTTGTGTGATTTAAATTTTCCTCAGCAACTTTAAGCTGAAGTTCAGCTTTTTTAAAGTTTTTAAGTCTCTGTCCTTTTCTTTTAACTTCCAAGTGTTGTAGATATCATGCAGAGATCTTTCTTCAACATCTGAATGTGACCCCAGATTCATATCAAGATTTGCTCTTGGTGTAAAATAAAAATGAAATAAGTCATGATAGAGTTAAACATTTAATAATCATGAGTTCAAATTTAAAAAGAAAAAATATCCACATTTGTTTCTTAGGAAAAGTGATAAGTCAAGAAGGATAAAAGAAAATTCTGCATTATAAACTGATAAGAGAAGTATCAAATAGTTTACAGAATATTTAAAAAAATTAAAGCAGAAACAAGTATTAGAAAAAAAAAGTTACAAAAAAATAAAGGTTTCTGAAATAAATTCAGAAAAACATTATTTGGCTAATACAGTAAGTTAATAAATGTCAGACAAAAAAAAAAAGGAAATTTGAGAGAGAAAAAAAAAACATGACACAAAATGCTGTTCCAGATTACCTTATTTTAACATTTTAAAACCATTTTAAGAGAAACTACATCATATATTGTAAAAAAAATACAACACATTATATCATGACTCTGCTCCATTTAACATGGTTTCTCTTTCTTTGGCCAGCTCAACTCCCTTCTAAAGTTGCTAAGCTTCGTTCTTTTTTCACTAAGTATCTAATTTTTTCTGACCTTTCAATTTTATTCAGCTTCAAAAATGTTCATCCTGAGTGCTTTCTGCTGAACTTCCATTGAGTTGATCATCTCCAATTTCTCCAAATACCTTCAGCATCTAATGACTCAAGCCTGACTCTGGACAGAACTGTAAAATTCAATATTCAAAAAAGGGAGACTTATAAGAGAGGATTTCATTTAAACAGGGATAGCAAACACACAGCTGTCATGCCCTAACTAAAGCTTTCAGAAAAACTCCTAGCATGCTAAAAACTAAAGCTACATCAATAAAATAAAATTATATTACAAATGCTTCATATAAACATAAAGGGTACCACCTACATGCTAATTTTTTCTTCACATTAAATTTATCACTAAAAAAAAAAATCCTATTAACCTCCCTGATTTAAAAAAGTATAACACTCATAGTGAAATTAATTTATTATAGTTTGTTACAAATATTGTTTTCATAAATAAATAATAATAAATTATTCAAAGATTTTTTATTATAAATCTAAATAAGTACAAGGGAAAACAACAATTTGAATTACATTTGACTGTGCCTACCTCATGATATATAAATAAAACTTAAATCTGTAATTTTATCATATTACTTTATTTATTGTTGTTAAAAATAAGCTAAATGTTATCAATAAATTTTAAAATGATTTACTTTTTTTGACGCAATATTTTATCTGCTTCTTTTAGCTGTCTGTCCAGGAAATAGTGTAATCTGCACTCAACTCTGCCTAAAAAGTATATTGAATATTTTTAAATAAAATCTTAAGAAGTGTTTTGAAAAAGTATAAAAAAAAGATGCATAATTCACATGAAATTTAAAAAGACACTAGACTTTTACTACCTCAACTTGTTCGCCATTAGGCTATATTTATAGCAGTTCCCAGATGTTGAGGAACTCATCAATTTTAGTCTCATGGGCTCAAAGAGACAGTCTCAACTGGCACATAAACTGGAGAGAGTTCAAAGAGACTTACATACTTAATTTTGTGGAAAGGAAATCTAGAGAGGTCGAGTACAGGCTGTTTCTTTTGTAATATAAACTTTAAATTTGTTATAGAAATATTGTTATCCACTAATTAATATATATAGTACACATTTTACTTTTTTAAATAAATTATGATGTCCATTTTTATTGCAAAGTGTACAATATAAGTATACATTTAGGAATTACAAGCATTTACTTTAAAGATGTGCTTAATTCTCTAGAAATTAAATTGTTTTTTAACACTGATGGGACAGGGTTGGTCTAGGAATAATGATTCAAGATGGACTGTATTAATGGAAGGTTGCAACAATATTGCAAATTAAATAATGTCTTATTTTTGGATGGAAAATATAGCTTATCAACTAAGACCAGAAAGTATGGAGTTGGAATAATCAAGCCAGATAGACCAGGGGCCTTCAAACAACTAGTTAGCACTGACATAAAAGAAAATTGTACTTTTAATTTTTCCAGTTCTTCTGTTAATTTTTCAAACTCTTTTCTTTGTCATTGGCCATCTGATGATTGGTCTTTTCTAAATCTTCTTCTAATGTTTTGACCTCATTCTGTCTTTGCAGTACTTCTTTTCTCATCTCTTCATTGCCAGTGTTTGAAGCTCTTTGATTTTTTTTTTCAATTTCCTATTTTGATTTTTTTTAAAATTATAAATCAAACTCTATTTTTCTCCAGAATTAATTTTTTTTATTTAACTAAAAACTAAATCAAATACTAAATAAACAAACACTATTTAAATTACATAACAAGCCTTTGATAGAGGTACAGTAAATATACTTATTTTTTTGATATATCAATTTTTCATCACATCTTAGTTTTTTGTCAATATGATACATTGTTTGTGATACAGACAAATATATTGAAACAGTGGGAGCTGAAGGATAACAACAGGGTACACCATTTAAATTATTCATGTTTAAGAATACAAAGACATTGGTGTTTTAAATAGCAATTGCTTTCTTTTTGGTGACACTACTGTATGACTTTTTTGCAGTGCTGTAAGATTTGCCAAGATGTGACATTAAAATGAGCACCGTTAGATCAAACATTTCTAATCAACGTTATTTTTTTTTAACAATCTTTTCTAAAGCCTACAAAAGTATCAAAATAATTTACTTTTATAATTTTTAACAAAAAGTGAGCCAACAGAAGAACAATTTTAACAATGCTATTTCTATGATGCTAATTTTAGGGAAAGAAAATAAAATTAATTAGGTAAAATATATACATGTATTTAAAAAAGGTGCCTGGCTATACTAATAAACTTTCTGTAATGTTATTTTTGGATGCTGATAAATAACAAGTTTACTGAAAATTAAGAAATGAATTACCCCTTGCTTTGGCAACCTGCTATATTCTCTTTGGATAATTTTCTTTTCTTCTTCTAAGCTGAAAAATATAGAAAAGTTTTGAATGCTTCTGTTATATACTAAGGCTATATTATAACATTAAATTTGAAATGGCTCAAATTAAAAAAAAAAGCATTCAAAATCAAATGTTAAATTAGTTTTTAAAATTCAAATAACAGTTAATTAATACCATTCAATTTTATATTCCAGCTGATATTGTTTTTCTTCTGCTTCAATTAAATCATTGTTGTACTTTAGTAACTGTTCACGCATTTTTTGAAACTTCGGTATTTGAATTATCTGGAAAAATTGTCTCCCCTATCTAGTTCTTCACACTGCTTGTCAAGGTCGTTAGTAAACCTTTTGCTTCTTGTAAAAGCCTTGATTCATTTTCTTGTCCTTTCAGTTAAAAAATGAAAAATTGCTTAAAATCATTCTAGTAAAAAAATGTCATTTATCAAACAAAAAGTTGAAAAGCATATTTGTTCTAACCTTTTAGAGTTTCATGAAGTTCTTGAAAAACTTAGCTTTGAGAAAAGCGACCTTAGTGCCAGTTAATTTGCCCTCTTGGAATAGCTGAGAACATAAAATAATATAAAGTAAGAAAAAAACTTGTGACTGAGAACACAACCAGAGATTTAATTTATACTGTGTAACCTAATTTCTATATCAGCCAAAACAAATAAGTAAAAAGAATTTTATGAGAAGTTATCTTTTATACAAAATTGACAATCAATAGGCACTATTAATTTTAATAATTAACTCAATGCAATTAGGAAAAAAAGTTTTAAAGGAGAAAGAACATTTTTTCTAAAAATATACCCTGCTTTCATTTGTTAATGAAAAATAGTTTACTATTTATGTATAGGCCTTATAGTGCATCCATGTTTATATTTATATAAAAAAACTTTTATATTCAATAAATTAACAGAATAATATATTATTACCAGACAAATAACACTTTCGTAGCATTAAACTCAAATTATCACATTTTCACTAATAAATTTCTTAACTAACATCTAATAAACTTACTTGAAAAAGAAATATGGAGATGTAATTTTTTTTTAATTACCTCTTCTAGACATTGAAATGCTGGACTTGATGAAATTTCAACCTGGTTTTCTTCTTGTCTTGGTAATTTTAGGAGGAAGAGCTGCAACTGGAGGTAGAACACTCCTCTGCATCACTTACTGTATTCAAATCATCATCCTCATCACTATCTAAGAGATGATATTGTTTTTTCAAGTGTACATTACTTAAGTTTCATTATCTGAAGCATTTAGCTCTGTAATATCTTTAGTTTGTGTTTCATCAATATCTTTATCTTCATCTTTTTCTTCCTCTTCATCTTCTGTTCCACTGGTTACAATCATTGTCACTGTTTTGTTGGCTCATGTTGTTTATTTGAACCAGGGAGATAGAGTCAGAGGTTTATTTTTGATGCTGAGAGCATGTAAACAATGTTGTTTAAAAATAGCAATGGCCCTATGTTTTTCTAAATTAATAATTTATTTTGAGAATTTTTTTATAATAATAAATATATGCTAAGATTTCATATAATATTAAAAAGAAAAAATTATGAAAAAAAGTTTGAACCTTGGCAATTCTTACATTAATTAAAAAATTAAAAAAAATAACAATTACGTAAGTGAATAATTTGACAGAAAACAATTTTATAATTTTATAAATGTGCAATTTATTTAGGACAAGAAAAAAATTATTTTTAAAGAATATTTATTTTTAAACTTACACTTTTTATAGAGTAATAAAAACTGCAGGTGTTTTTCATCTTTAACATACTAAGACGCAAGGATGCTTATATATTTTAGTCAAATGTAAAGGATTATTACAATTGTAAATAAAATCATGCTAATATCACTGGGGAGGTTGCAAACCTGGACACATTTCTGGTTTATGTTGTGGCCAGTAAATCCACAGTATCAAATTTAATACTATCTAATTGAGACCAAATGCCTGCCCTTCTAACTACTCAAATTAACTCGCAAGTTTTATTAGACACTGCACAGTACACTAATACAAATCTATCTTTAAACAAATTCTAATCTGTCATTCACTTAATAAAATTGGTTAGCAAAAATATCAATCAACAATATACTGAAATAAAGTTGTTAATGGTATAATAAATATGGAAGTACTATGCAAAAAATCGTGGACCTTATACTTTTTGGGTGTATATATTTAACAGACCGACAAGTTTATGTTTATCATATTGATAAGGTCAAAACAGAAATGTAAGCTTATTAAGTCACAGTGCACATTGCAGTATTTTTCTTCAAAACAATATTCCTGATTTATTTGACTGAGTTAAATTTATATGTGCATTATTAGGCATAAAACCATTAATCCTTCACTATAACATCCAAATAATAGCAAGTCACTTAAATTAGTAAGAAACAATAATAATTTAATTTTGAAACTGCTATAAGTTACTATAAATACTATATTGCATTGATGGTTTAGTTTTAAAACATTCTAAATTCTAAACACAGTTGGTCTTTAGTTAGACAAGAATTAATTAAATGAATGTCTGGAAGATAGCTAACTAGATGCCTAATATGGACCAGGCCCAGAAGCGTGGAAAATTCTACAGGAAGGGCTTGAGGCATTCTACAGCAGGGGAAAGGCAATAGCAGGGGGGTCAGGTAATACATTTTACTAAGTAGAACAAATAAGCAGGGGGCCAGGGTAAAACGACATGGCCCCCCCCCGCAATGGTACGGGCCTGGTATGGACCAAAGGAAAGAAGAAATTTTAGGAAAGTGGTGGTTAATATAAAAAAAAAAATGGATGTAAAAATTAGTATGGGAAAAATATGGAGAAAGCTGGCTCAACATGTGCATTTTTACTGGGGAGGCTTTTTATAAAACTAAAATGGAAGCAGTGTGTTCATATATATCAATTATTTAGATAGTACAAAATGACTCAAAGACTTTTTGTTCTATAGTTTTCCAGTTAAGCATTTTTGAGAATTCAAAAAAGATTGCTTTACATTTATTTTATGTAAAGAATTCATCAGTAATATTGACCAATTGTGTATATGATGTTGATCCAGGAAAGGAAAACTATCAAACTCACCCAATAAGGCCAATAACATATATTCCAAAATGTTCAAAGTTAACATACCAATGCTGAATATAGGCTACAAAATGTAATGCAAAAATTGAATTATTATCTTGCATGTAGTCAATTACTGTTCAGACAGCATCACTATCATGCAGTTTAACTCAGTTATGTGTTAAGAATAATTATACATTTTCTATGCAATGGTACTGTTACTTATAATTCATGGCTTAGCTTCAAAATAAGATTAGACAGTTGAAAATAGACTATCAAGTTGTCTAAGTTAATAATATTGACAAATATGGGAAAGAACAGACTAATTCGAAGGCAAAAATAGTGACTACAAACTGTCCATACAAAACATGGACACTTGCCACCATGTAACCCTATCTGAAGTGAAAGTCTGAATATAATAATTTACTGAATCTAGTATAATCAAAGTCGCAAAAGATGATAGAGACAGAGTGATAGTCATAAACATAGACGACATACATAGTGAATGACAGTGCCTAATAGTCACTATACTACTATACTCATGACTATAATATACTATAGTGTCTATAGACTATACAGTCAACTATCTATATTTTTTAGACAGGCTACGCTACAGCCAAGACGTAATTGCTTTTTTTCGGATTAACGTCATAGATATTTCTCCATCCTAACACTGTCACCTAACCCTAACCTTATCCCTAACCTAACCCTATCCCTAACCCCCCCTTTTTTTGTTTTAGCAATTATTACGGTAACATCAAGACGTGATCGTGTTTTTTTCCAGGGATAACGTCAATAGATGTTCCCTATCCACACCCTAATACTGTCCTAACCTAACCCTATCCCTAACCCTAATACTAACCCTAATATAATTGCCGGTACCCGAAAAAAAATGAAAGAAATAATAGAATGGCGCTTGACGTAATC
>JAGDYQ010000046.1:680902-692193 GCA_021962125.1 Bulinus truncatus | reverse complement strand
GTGTGTGCAATGTATGGCCAATAGACGGGCAAAATTAATGTTACGATATATAGCCTATGGGCAGACTCGGGTGTGTTGTCTTGTGGCAATAGACGGGCTAAGGTAATATTTGCAATGTATGGCCTATGAACGAACTCGGAAATGTGTTACAATGTATGGCCAGTAGACAGATAAGAGTGTCGTGCAATATATATGACACATGGACAGACTTAGTGTGTTACAATGCTTATGACCTATGGACAGACTCAGGTGTATTACAATGTATAGGCCTATGGACAGACTCTAAGGTGTGTTACGTGTATATGTATGGGCCAGATACAGACTCAAGTGTGTTACAATATGACCTATGGATAGACTAAGGTATGTTACAATGTATGGCCTAAAGACAGACTTGGGTGTGTTACAATGTATGGCCTAAAGACAGGCTCGTTGTGTTACGCTGTATGGCCTATGGACAGGCCTGGGTCATAGGCGACAGCTTACATTAACGATAAAAAAATGTTAGTTGTGGGGCAGGATCTAAAATGCCACTGTTTCCCTTTGGCTTAAGATTAATTAAGTTGCCCGAATGTAGCTCGCAACTCGTAATTTTCACTTAAGATAATTAAGTTGCCTCAAATGTAGCTCCCAACTGGTATTAAGCTAGAGCCTAGCTGACTACCTCCTCCATATTTCACCATGGGAGTGTGAGAGACATTGTATTCTAAGAGAGGTCTTGTAAGGTGAGGTATATCTGGATCTAATAACACACTATTATAGTATTTTATTATAAGTTTATTGACATCCTCACACAACCCACCTGTACCTGGTATGCACCATGAGGTGGGTACCTGGGTGCTCTAGAGTGAGCACACAGCTTACAGAATATCTGAGCACTAAACAAAATTATGGATTGAGAACCCTAGTACTGGTCTGTGAAGGATCAGTCATAGCATGTATCTTACTGGTCAATGAAGGATCAGTCTTAGCTTGAGTATCTTATACTGGTCAATGAAGGATCAGTCATAGCATGTGTCTCAAATGGTCAATGAAGGATCAGTCTTAGCATCCATCTCACTTGTTACTGATGGATCCAGTCATAGCATTATCTTGCACTGGTCGATGAAGGATCAGTCATATGGGATGTATCTCACTGGTCAATGAAGGATCAGTCATAGCATGTATCTCACTGGTCAATGAAGAATGATCATAGGATGTATCTCACTGGTTAATGAAGGATCGTCATAGCATGTATCTCACTGGTCAATATGAAGAAGGATCCCAGTCATAGCATGAATCTCACCACTGAGTTAATGGAAGGATCAGTCATAGCATGTATCTCGCTGGTCTAATGAAGGATCAGTCATAGCATGTATCTCACTGGTCAATGAAGGATCAGTCATAGCATGTATCTCTGACTGATAGGGATAGTAACGAGAAATACATGCGTGGAAGGAACATTTCTGTTATGGATTAGACTGGACGACATTAGCTGAGAACCTAATTGAATATTTTGTTAATAGGAAATTATCGACTGAGGTAGTTTGCCCATTAGTGGAAGCATTGGACAAACTTTTGAAATATCTTGCTGGATTTCTATCATTAAAGTATACTCTGTGTCTGAATGATATGTCTGATAATAAAGTGTACATGTAACATGTACCAACAAATATATAAAGGAACTTACAGTTTAACAAGTTGCTTGCATTGCTCCCATGCCTCAGTACCAATAAAGGAGATTTTGTTGTGTGACAATGACCTAGAAATGAAACAATGACATAGGGGTAAACAAGGCATGTAGAAAGATATATCAACATGCACTCCAAACTAAATTAGTCCAATGTACAAAGTGAGTTGAGACTTACAGTGTTTCAAGTTTCCTCAAGCCAAACAGCCAAGCCTTGGTAACATTCACAATACTGTTGTTATCCAACTGCCTACAATGTAAACAATAGTAACAAGCTGGTTAAAACATGATACCTAGGTAGAATACCCACTGTTTAATATATCAATGAATGATATCATACAGTCCATAGTTTAATATATCAATGAATGATATCATACAGTCCATAGTTTAATATATCAATGAATGATATCATACAGTCCATAGTTTAATATATTAATGAATGATATCATACAGTCCACAGTTTAATATATCAATGAATGATATCATACAGTCCATAGTTTAATATATCAATGAATGATATCATACAGTCCACAGTTTAATATATCAATAAATGGTATCATACAGCCCACTGTTTAATATATCAATGAATGGTATCATACAGCCCACTGTTTAATATATCAATGAATGGTATCATACAGCCCACAGTTTAATATATCAATGAATGATATATAACCCTCAGTTTAATATATCAATGAATGGTATCATACAGTCCACAGTTTAATATATCAATAAATGGTGTCATACTTACAACTCTTTCAAGTTCTGCAAATCATAGAAAGCTCCATCTTTCAGCTGAGAAATATTGTTCTTCTTTAACTTGAGAATCTCCAGTTTTTTGGCACCTTGAAATGTTAATCCTTTTATCACTTTGATCTTGTTTCTCATTAGTTCCCTATCAAATGGAACATATTTTTTAATGAAACTATATGCAAGTCAATGTTGGTTATCAATACTAGAGTAGTATACATTTACAAACAAACACAAACAACATATGTAAGCCATCTATCTATCTATCTTTCTCTATATATATCTATAACTAAAGCTAGATATATATATATATATATATATATATATATATATATAGATATAGATATATATATGTTCTGAACTATGCACTATTCAATGTAGACTCACATTTGTCTTTTTAAATAATACCATGCACTTAAATGTGTTTTATATTAGTGTGCTGTACTATATGTGTACAGTCAGTCACTCCACTACATGTGTACAGTCAGTCAGTCACTCCACTACATGTGTACAGTCAGTCAGTCACTCCACTACATGTGTACAGTCAGTCAGTCACTCCACTACATGTGTACAGTCAGTCAGTCACTCCACTACATGTGTACAGTCAGTCAGTCACTCCACTACATGTGTACAGTCAGTCACTCCACTACATGTGTACAGTCAGACACTCCACTACATGTGTACAGTCAGTCACTCCACTACATGTGTACAGTCAGTCAGTCACTCCACTACATGTGTACAGTCAGTCACTCCACTACATGTGCACAGTCAGTCACTCCACTACATGTGCACAGTCAGTCACTCCACTACATGTGCACAGTCAGTCACTCCACTACATGTGTACAGTCAGTCACTCCACTACATGTGTACAGTCAGTCACTCCACCACATGTGTACAGTCAGTCAGACACTCCACTACATGTGTACAGTCAGACACTCCACTACATGTTTACAGACAGTCACTCCACTACATGTGTACAGTCGGACACTCCACTACATGTTTACAGTCAGTCACTCCACTGCATGTGCACAATCAGTCACTCCACTACATGTGTACAGTCAGCCACTCCACTATACTTATATAGTCAGTCACTCAGCTATATGTGTACACCGCTATATGTGTACAATGACTGTGCTGTATATTACAGTCTATATACTGTCATGTGATGTGTTGGTAAGCTCTGTGTGTGATGAACAACACAAATATCACTAAATGTGCAATATAATATACATTATTTGTGGATGTAATGTGCACAGTGCTGATCAGACAACTGGAAAGTTTAACTAACAAAAGTCTGCTTGTGTGTATCTTGAAATGGAAAGTTTAACTTACAAAAGTCTGAGTTTGTGCATATCATGAAATGCTAGTGGTGTTATCTCCATCAATTTGTTCTTGTTCATCTTCAATGTTTCTAAACAAGTTAAGTTGCTCATACTTCCTTTCTCTAATGCTGAAATCTGATTACTATTCAGGTTTCTACAGGTGGAAAAACAAAACAGGTTTTAGTCATCCCAAAATGTTCACACACATAATTAAAGAAATGATACGAAGTCTTAGCATAATATCATGATGACATACACAGCTAATGCAGCTGTCATACACCAAGCTTAAGAAACAACACTTTCATATTGTACTTACAAATGGACCAGTTGACATCTTGCTGGGAAACTGCCATTACTGACACTCAGAATGTTGTTGGCACTAAGGTCTAGAGTATGAACATTTGGCATGTGGGATAGAGCATTCAATGATATGGTCACTATGTGATTACTGGTACTGAAAATACAAGGAAGAAATATGTTAAACAGAAATGATGACCTTTAGATAAATTAAAGAACAAAAAATAGCATACATTTTGTTTATGATGTAGATCAGTGCCGTGACGTAAGCGGCAGGAATGTAACTTCGCGGAGTGAGACCAACATGGCGGAATGTCAAATAAATACACATGTTGATACTATGAGTGTTTTACTTTGTTTATTTCGGCCATATTGCAAAAGTCTTCTCTAGAGTGGAGCCTTAAAGAAGCGTTTTACACATTAAATTAAACAAGAAATCCAGCAAATAATTATTCCAGCCTGCCTCAGGAAGGAAATAAAAACCAAATTACATGCTGCACATCTGGCCTACGACTGAGTATGATATGGAAACAAGGGACAGTGTGTTCTGGCCAGGAATGAAGAATGAGATCAAACAAATGACAAACGCATGTGATGAATGTCAGAGGTTAAAACCCAAGAACAGCAAAGAGACACTGATACAGCACGAAGAAGGAGAACAGGCTTGGGACAAAGTGGGGTCTGATATAATGGAACTGAAGGGTCAGAGTTATTTAGTGACAGTCGACTATCTGTCAAACTACATAGAGGTCGATAAGTTGAGAACGGCGACAGCAACAGAGATAATCAGAAAATTAAAATCGCATTTTGCTAGGTATGGGATACCAAAAACAATTGTATCGGACTCGGGGTCACAATACGTGTCCCGAGAGTTTCAGCATTTCTTGGACAAATGGAACATCCAACATGTACGGTCTGACCCGGGACACCATAAGGCCAATGGAAAAGTAGAAGCAGCAGTAAAGATCGTTAAGCAGATAATGATTAAGACTGATAACAGAAAAGAAGACATTTATGAAGCATTATTAGAGTTGCGAAACACACCGAAACAAGACTCGGGATTAAGTCCTGCACTGATAGTGTTCGGGCGGGAAGTCAGAACTATGATCCCCTCGATCAGACGGGAGAGAAAACATGAAAATATGCAAAACAGAAAGGACGCATACAAAAAGAGGGTGAAAAGATACTATAATCGGACAGCCAGAGATTTGCCGACAATGCAGCAGGGTCAAGAGGTATATTACCAAAACCCAGAGAAGCCGGGTTGGAAACCTGGAAGAGTCAAGAGATTCGACGGAGGGAGACGATACAGAGTGCAAGGCGAAGACGGTGATGTGTACACACGAAACAGAGTCCATTTACGACCGAGGGCAACACCAATAAGGAATGACGACGATTGGTGGCCTGGAATTAAGGACTGGAACAGACACACAAGGAGACGGACCAGAAAGACCAGTAGCGGTCGACTACACTCTTAGGTCACCGCAATCGACAGAACCTATGGCACACCAGGGAACATCAAAGTCGCCTGTGATGGCCAGAGAATCCACAAGGCCAAGGAGAGAAGGAAAAAGGCCAAAATGGCTAAATGACTATGAGACTTCGTAAAACTCAATTGATGTATAATACGACTCCGAAATTTTGTAATTGTTCATTAGTTCATATTGATTTATTTTAATTGTTTCTATGTTCAGTTGATATCAAGCATGTTAAGGAAAGGAGGGTGTTGATGATGTAGATCAGTGCCGTGACGTAAGCGGCAGGAATGTAACTTCGCGGAGTGAGACCAACATGGCGGAATGTCAAATAAATACACATGTTGATACTATGAGTGTTTTACTTTGTTTATTTCGGCCATATTAACACATTTGAAAAAAATATACAGCAGCCCCATACAGCTGTTACATCAAAATATCTAATGTAATAATAGCGGTCTGGGGTCTGCGTTCAATCTTCAATCGAAAGCGGAAAACAAGAATTCAAAAGGGTGTCTTGCCCGCGTCTCGATTCGACAGATATTTTTTTTTTTTAAATCTAGAGTTTTGAATAGTTTCAGCAGTTTTAAAACATGAAACCCAAAGGCCAAAATGTGAAATAATTCCATCAAATTTTTTTTCTGTATTTCTACAACATATTGCATCTTTATATTGTAATAACATCATGAAAAAATCGGATCTCTCCGAAACCAAAAATAACCTACCCTAGTGATCAAACGTAAGGGCATATAGCCCTATGCAAAAATTTTGCAGGGTACAGCTAGTTTTATTAATATTTCTACTCACTGCAAGCGTATCACAGTCAAGTGTTATGTTATAACAAGTTATACAATACAATGCAAATATAAAAAAAAGAGACTTAAAGAGGCCATAAAAACCAAATGGGTAATATCCCAAATAAAACAATGAAAAGGCTCTACTACTAAAAGAAAGACAGTCTTACAAAAAATTAAAAATAAGATAAAATTAAAGGAGGGAGCGGGAAGGTGTACAACAGACTGTTGCTGTCCTTCTGTGTCCTGTTGATGGAGACATCTGTCTGGCTTATTTGTCGGAAGGAATGATGTGAATAAAACAAATGAAATTATGTCAAACTTGGCACCAACTGCGTTCTACCTTTCATTTCTTTCAATCGGGAGTGCAGGTTTTAACACTCATTTTATTTTAACTGCCCAGGAAATCTTATTTAAAAATACACACGTTCTCGAAGGCTGTACCCCACAACTCATGAGATTTATAACCAGAAGTTCATTGGTTAGGGAAGGACAGGGAATAAAGTAACTCTGCAGGACATACAACAGCACGACCACAGCTCTATGTACTTATGTATACATCTACACTGGGTGCTGGCATTAGATGAAGTCAAGCAACCAAGAACTGAAACTTTTGTTTATTCAATGATCAATTATAAATTGTGCAAACTGTTTCAAGTAACCCAACGGTGTTTTTTTCATTAGGAAAGAAAATGTATATTTCAATAGAGCAAGCGAATTTTAAAAAATATATGTATGTATTTAATAGAGATTGGTGATGTTTTTTGAGTATATTTTTCAGCGATATATGTTGTGTAGTTTGTTTTTTAATATTTTGAGTTGATGACACAATTCATATAAGATACATCATTTTTATCTAAGTTGATGACACAATTCATACAGGTACGTCGTCCCATCTCTAGTTGATGACTGCAATTCATATAAGATACATCATTTTTATCTCTAGTTGATGACACAATTCCATATAAGGTACATCATTTTTATCTCTTTTTTTTTTTGGCAAAAAAAAAAGAAATTACACGGGAGAAAAATTCTTGGAATAATTCTACATCTAATCGCACACGTTAAATGGAAGCATCAACTATTGGTTCAGAGAAAATTAGTGGATGTAAAATCACCAAGTCTGACCTATGATTTGTTGCATGTCGAAAGTGACTAATACAACGGGTTATAAATCAAGTTTTTCAACTTTAACAGAACACGATGACTTCAAATCGTTAAGAAGGACACGGATGACGACAATGTAGACCATTCATTGAAAATCAATTGGAGGCTATCATCAACTTAATGACTCGTCTGGATTTCAAATGACATATGGCAGACACACTAATGGTTTCTATCGCAGAACAGCAGCAAATGTTCTGTCTGGATGAAACATATATCAAAGTCAGAAAAATGATGTCGGCCAAACTTCATATGGAATGTCTAATAAAAATTATCCTAAAATAACAACACTATGATGTTATGTCTTTAATGACGTCATTACATATTTAGAACGACCCCACCTTCATGCATACATACAGTTCCATACAATGAACTCTATGAGTCTCTGGAACAAATAGCTGAAGAAGAAGAGACCAGTGGAAGATGCCACAGCCCTGTAACTAAATTATTGATGAAATATCAGCCTTTCAAAATTGAAGCTTGTTTTAAATAACTCGAGGACCCAGTGCAGGAAATATGACATTTCTATTTCTCACTAATGACTTAAGATATTTTTACATTGAACGTTTACACTAACTTCTAAAACAGATAAATAGAAATATAGATTCAGACATAAAATAAGGTGTTTCCACACAAAAAGAAAAATTGTTTAGAAAAAGAGCCTGAGCGACTGAACAAAATCATACTACCCCCATCATAGCGTGTATATTAGGAGAAGGTTTGTCAAAGATAGCTGCCTACATGGAACTGTGTGAAGTGTATATTGGGAGAAGGTTTGTCTAAAGATAACTGCCTACATGGAACTGTGTAAAGTGTATATTAGGAGAAAGGTTTGTCTAAAGACAAAACTTATACCTACATGGAACTGTGTAAAGTGTATATCAGGAGAAAGTTTGTCTAAAGACAGCTGCCTACATGGAACTGTATAAAGTGTATATCAGGGAGAAGGTTTGTATAAGAGACAGCTGCCTACTACACCTGGAGGCTACAGCCCGTTAAGTTATTGAGCAGGTTATAGATAGAAGAAATGAAAAAAAAAAACTGTTGAGCAGTAAATGAAGAGGGGGTGGAGGAGTGTGATGAATCGGATGGTGCGGTTAATCCCCCTCCTCCATATTGTTTATATTATGTGCCTAAACCTGCAGGTGTCAAAATCTCCTATCAATCGTCTAAAGTCACCCTGACAACTCACTACGGGCTTCATTCTCAGTTCATCGCATACATAGGCCCACTTTCACGTAGGCTGGATTGGTTGTGACCCAGCGTTTTGCTGGAGATTGAACGTGTTGACAGTAACAGATGTGTTGAGAGCACATCCAGGAACTACGGTTGCAACCAGACGAGATGAAGATACAATTATGACATATATGCTTAGCACATGCTGTTTTTGCTAAAATGTACATGTATACAAATATCAGCAGTTTACTACCTTTAAAGACATATTAAATGTGCCACATATTCTATTGACATTCTAATAAACTGGGGGATCTAAATATGTATGTATTATATAAAACAACGGGATCATTGTAAATTACCGAAACAATGGAGGGGGTGGGGTAACATCAAACTATTAGCGAGAACTACTTGAGAAAAATTGAAATGTATCTAACATGAAGGCGGAAAACTATCAAGAATATAAGTAAATGATAAGAATCTTGCCAAATAAATGTTACAATTTCGATCATATTACAATTTCTTCTAAACTACCGATGATTCCCGATCTTGAAATATAGTTCTAACAGACTACTCGAATTTACTGAATTTGATGAGAATATAGAAATCGTATATGAAGATTCCGATACCGATTTATTACATCTTCTGATGTAAAAATCGTTGTATCCATAATAATAAGTAAATAGTTTACCCCGCCCTTGTACCAATAGTTTTGCCGACCACTAGTGGATTGGTAAATTCAATCGGCTACTGTATGTATTTCCAGCATGTACCCTACAAAGCCTTTGCAGGGAGATAGTCTTAAAAAGCCATTACATAACTAAGATTTGAAGGCCCTGCATTTTTGACGTCCGATACAATGACATGAGATTATGTACTTAATATTTAATGTAAAACTAAAATTTTGGGGGCTACCTCAAGCTGGAGCCCGAATTGGGACTTTCGATTTTGGACCCCCTCTCCACCCCTGGTTTCACCTCTGTGTTCAGATTTGATACATTTTTTCAAAACTATTTCGTTTTTTTAAGTTATGAAATAGTTAAAAACCGAATTCAGTTGTTGTTTCTTTTTCTTCAATATCCTAAAGGACAAATTATTTCAATAAAAAATGTCAAAGAATGTAATTAATTCACTTTTCAATTAAAACAACTAAAGGATACATTCTAAAAAAAAAATTTCCAAGAGAGTATCGTACCTGGATAGTCAGCATAAAAAAGAATAACCTAAGTTGTAGCCATTCAGCCACCAGGTCACACAAAAATTTTGTACCCTGCAAAGCCTTTGCATGCGGATCGACTACTCTAAAGCCAGTGCCAAACCTGGGAATTTGGGGGCCCGGGGCTTGGCCTCTTTTTGGTCCCTGCATTTTGACGCTCGATACCATGTCATGAGATTAATGTAATACTTAATATTTAATGTAAAAAATAATTTTAGAGTCTCCCCTCAAGCTGGGGCCCGGCAGGACATTCGATTTAGGACCCCCCACCCTAGTTCCGCCTCTGTATTATTTTTTTAAGTTAATAAATAATTCAAAAATCTATTAGTTTTGTTTCTTTTTGTTACAACATCTAAAGATTTTTTTCATTTAAAAAATGTCAAAGATCTAAGTGGTTGATTTTTATTAAAACAGCTAAAAGGATATATTCTGAAAAAAAAAACGAACAATGTCTATGAGAAGAAATCAAACCCCGAAAATCGGCATAAAAGTGAATATTATCAAGCTGCATAACCATATGTACACACGCCACACAAATTATGATGCAATTTTGACATGCCATCCGATCGGGCAAATATTATACGCTCAGGTTATCTTTTTCACTTGCACTTTTGACCCCACAGTTTTTTTGGGCCTATATTGTTATTTTGCTAGTAAAAACTAATTTAAAGCCGTATTTATTTAAAAAATAAATATTAAAAGTCGAGAACTTAGTCAGTATAGAAATTTGCAGAAAATTTCTTTTTTAAAAATCTTATATCGACTTTATTTGCACGAAATTAGATGCGAAAGTACGGTCATAGTCTTTATCGTCATGCCGACGTCGGAGATTTTCGATTCTTACTATTGTTTACGTTTAACGATGTTAAAATATATGTTGTAATGGAAAATGAATGGTCCGAATGATATTATATGTTGGTATTATTTTTTTTAATATTAGGGACTTTTTATTTCATGGTAAAGCACGAAACTGTTGCACCGTGTGGATGTTTTCAAAAAGAAAAAATTAAGTCGGGAATTTAGAAACTACGAGATTAAGCCACTTGAATTTTGATACTGACGCAATAAATTTGACGCAAAAAAATAGGTATTATGATCTATGATTAGTGAGTGTTAAATCAACAATATGTAGTATTATTAATTTAATCAACTGTATAGTAATTATTGGTGAAGTTGGGTAAATCAACTGTATGTAATGTTGGTGAATTAAATCAACTATATATGTATCCGTGAATTCAATCAACTGTATGTAGTATTAGTAAGATCAATCATTATATGTAGTGTTGATGAATTAAATCAAACTGTATATATAGTATTGGTAAATTTTAAAATATGCACAGAAACATAACAAAATCATCTTTATAAACCGAAAGATAAATTATGTAGGTTTTTAATAAGCTGAAACCCGTCGTAACAAATTGATAATTAACATAATAC
>JAGDYQ010000046.1:655061-680402 GCA_021962125.1 Bulinus truncatus | reverse complement strand
ATGAACTTTTGTAAATATAAATCTGTCAAATAACACAAAAACAGTTCTTTTTCTTGAATAAATCGCCTATACGGGTGCTATAAAGAAAATAAATTGATTTTTGTGTACACAATTAATAGCTAAAGTATATTCTGCTACATAGAAAAAAAAATAATGTACATGAAAAAGTATTAAATGTAATACATAGGACTGTAGTTTAAAAAAAGCCCCTAAAAATGCTAACATAATACCTAATTCGGCAGACCATCATTCTCAAAAACTTTGACATAGCAGACAAAAACATTTTTTCATAATTTTATTTACATAAACCTTTGTTTTTATTTTTACGATGAGTAAAAAATTACTGTCACACATACCCACCCACCCAAAAATTTATTCCTCAGAAGTTTAAAGCATTGACAGGTAAAGAGCTCTAATAAATTGTGGATGAAATGTAGATTGTTTTTATCTACTTTAGGTAGTTTGAATCAGCACCAATCTATATGTCCTAACAAGAACCATCTTTCCTAATGAAATCCCAATAGAGAAATATTTAGTTAGTTTTCTATGTGTCCTGAGCAATCCATTTTATGAAAGTAGCGGTGAACGTAGCTGTTAGATTGATACATATATTCTCCAATGCTTCTGAAACAGTTAACGTGTGAGCACCCTGCCTTCCTGAGCAACACCAGGTACATAGCTAGTTACTATTATCTGTAACAAATAATGAAGAGCTCACCCTCCATAAGTTCAGCCATAAATGGGATTGTTTCTGGCACCATCTTTGTGTATAGTCTTTTCTCCAAGTTGTTTATGGAAGGCAACGCCCAACAGCTGCTAGAGCCCAGATTCCCTCCGTAAACCCTAAGTGAAAAAGCAAAGAGAAAGGATTTTAGGAAACACCTTTTTAACGGGTGCAAAGATAAACAGTTTCATTAGCTATGACAAGGATAACTTACTTTATGGTTTTCATGTCTGGTCTTCAACAAAAAAATTTGAGGGTTTTTAAATCTTTCCACAATGAGTCTGTCATGAACTGCAGCAGCAAAACTTGCTATACATGGAACAACATGATTGAAAATTCTATCTTCCTTCATTCACTGAAGGTTTGCCTACTGTGTTTTCCAACCTGTAAAAATACAAGTATTTCAATGTACAAATTAATTAAACCAAATACAACAACATTAATTAAAACATCCACATAGGTTTTCATTCATTTACATTAAAAAAAGAGCATTAATTCAAATACATTTATCTATTTACATGTATTTATTTTGCAAAGGCTTTAAGTGCGTGTGTGCAAAAGTAGTATACCACTCTATTTATACAATAAAGATGATTATTATCTTCTCTCGATACCTGATCAACTAAAGGCTGCATGACAATATCAAATCTCTCTTTGGTTAGGAATCCTTCTGTATCATGGGTGAGCAAAGGTTTTTTTTGCAAGCAGTCCTAGAATACACCAATAGTTGAAAGCGACTTGGCCACTTAGCTGCTTTACCCTTACCATAGAATGTGCATTCTTTAGAAAATAGAGGAAATAGTGAAGAAAGTTAAAAATAATTTTTTTTAAACAAATTAACAAAACTAGTATAAAAAAAAAACTAATGAAAAATCTACTACGAATAACTTACAAACTATTCAATCTAGAGCTAGTGTTAACCTTAACAAAATGTCACTTATTCAGTGGTCCCAGTCCCTCGAGTAGCAGACCGAAATTTCCGAGTCCGATGGATCAAATGGTACTAAATTTGCCGCACCACAGAAACATCAAATTATTTTCTTTTAATTTAATGTGGTGGCATTTCTCTCAGGGACTGCATTGATGACTTTCCACATGGACAGCAGGTTAACCTTGGGAGCTGAGCGGCATTGGTATTGTAAATCAAAAGAATCAAAATTATAAATAATCAATGCCCCCTCCGGGGGGTGGGGGGAAAAATGACTAAATCAATTTTCAAGTGAAAAAAAAAGATACATGAAATTAATTTCAAAAAAGATGGCCACACTTATTTTGTTTGCTTCAAATATCTAACATTTCTGCACTGTGTTTAATAATAATGCAAATAAAGTAAACAGATTCTTTAGCTTGCCAGCAAGACTGTAAAAACACAAAAAACGTAGCTATACAGAACAAACATTATACTACAAATTTTTATTTACAAGAAATGTGTCCGCTTTAATAAGGAGGTAAGTATAAATCAAATAAATTGTGAAACATATACACAGTAAAATATAGCATTACAAATAACTTCACACCTGTCACACAGCTTCTATTGAATACAATTAACCTCTCTGAACTGACAGCTTCTTCTGCTGCTCAAATATGTAAATCCCTAAGGCATTTTCATCGCGTTAGTCTGATATTAATTTCAATAAATTAAAATGACTGCGTTATTATATAATGTAAGTTGAGACAAAGCAGGTTTGCATTGAAAAAAGTCAGATTGTGAGCCTCCTATAATACAAGCATGCACATCATAATGATAAATTAAAAGACAGTTAAAATATGAAAGACTAGGTCTACAGCTTCCTTACTTTAGCAAATATGAAGAGATGGGATAACAACGTATCCTATAGATATTGCTTGACTATAAAATAAAAAAGATTTTTTAAAACTTTTTTTGTGTGAAAATTCAATCATTGTGAATATTTATGTAAAACATGAAATATGATTGTGACTGAATACCTGAAGGTAATACATTTGGTTTAAATTTGGGCTTGTTGAGAGTTTTAAAAAACAAGGGCAGAAAATGTGATCACAAAACATGATTGTGATCAATTACCTGAAGTAACATTACGTTTAATCTGGGCTTCTGAGAGTTTAAAAATAAGGCATGAAAAATGCATCAATGTCACGATACTGCTTCAATAATATCTCAAATCATAATCACTTATCTGAAAGAGTAGAAAAATTTTTTTATGAGGGGTTAAAATACACAATAAAAATAGTAATACTATTTAGTATAGGTTGGTCCAGTTTAACACTATTACGAACTTTTAATTCAGGATTTTTTTTAATGCCCGCAGATATTTTTTTTGAAATAGAACCGTAGCTAAAAATGTTATTAACCGACAGAACTGGATTTTCTTTCAAGTTATTTTAGGGAAAAAAAAAGGAATAACAAATACATTTATCAAACTTGTTACTGACAAATAAAATATAACAAGAGGAAACAATTAAATCCAGTACTAATTCATAGAGTTTATTTAAAAATAAATTGTGTTTCATTTTCAAATATTTTTAAAACGGATAAAATACGGATTTTCAGCACAGAAAAGTTAGCTGCCAATAAGCATGCTAGAGAATAACCATACAAGGGAAAAACCAATAACCTATATAGTTTATAAAGCCTAAATAATTAGATGGTATAAAATACAGACTTGTCAATATTTAACAAGCATTTATCAGAAGTATGGATGCTGAATGATAAACTTATTTAAAACCCATACCTCTAAATGAGTTGCTCGTATATCAAAACAAGATAAGGTAAAAATCAGAAGGTCTGTAGAAAATGTAGCTAGATCTTCCTTTGACATTTTTACGATATGGTCCTTCAACATAGATACATGGCACACTCAGCACTAGACTTTATAAAAAATAATAATGTGCTGCCATTATAACATAGGTTATTGAATTAATAATCGGATTCCATTAATGATCATAAATATATAATTATAAGACAAAAAGTATAACAAAAAATAAAACTTACTAAAATTTGTTATCTTGGGCATTTTTAAACTTTTTTTTCAAGGACCGAAGGAAAAGTTCTTGTTGGTGTCATTGTTGATAATGTTGTACTAGAATACATTTTAAAACTCAACAAATGATTTCACAGTTATAAAACCATATTTAAAATTAAAAAAAAATAGTTTTACCATTATTTATTTCATGTTAAAATACCTACCTTTATAAGTTTTATCTTCTCAAGTACAATGGGTCTGTGAGCATCTGAATGAGACTCAACACAAGAACTTATAAGACAAACCTGGCAAAAAGAAAAAAAACTGCATAAAATTTATTGATAAAATTAATCTATTTAGGGACTACACATTTTTTCAATCAAATACAAACAAGCTTAAATTTGCTAAGGGGGCTGGATGGCTTATCAGTAAAAAGCCTGACTGTCAGAACCTGAGAGGCCATTAAGGTTATATTTGCAATGAGAATCAAGGGAATTTTCCAGGTCAGTGGTTAAAAGTTTCCCTCAATGTCTCTTGATGGAGCCTCCATTGCCACTGTATTATCATCTGGTGGGGAGAAAGAAGGGCACTGCAAAAAGTCCCACAGTGTTTAATAGGATCTAATGAATAAACATCTCATCCTTACAAGGTCCTCACAGACTCAAATCTGCTAAATGGGGCAGATGGTCGTATGGCAAAACACACAACTGTCGTAGAGTTCACTATTCTGTGATAACCTGGGAAGTTTTTCAGGACATGATGAAATTTCCCTCTTATGTCCTCTCCATGGCCATTGTGCACTATATTGGTTATAGTGGGGATGAAAACAGTCCCATGAATGTTTATATGATCTAAGAGATAAACAGATCATCCTCACAGCACTTCACAGACCTAATCTGCTGACAATACTTAAAGGGAATAATTTGATAATTATATATACTGTCAAACAATTTTTATGTAGTCATTATTTTTGTGATTTTGAAATTGTAAGGTTTGTATTTTATAGTCACATTACACAGTTACAGCTATGTTCCATTTCTTCCACTGACATTTGCTCAAATACTTTAAGATAGTAATAAAAACCACTTAAAAATGTTTAACAATTATATTTTTTTCTACATGATTTTGAAATACATCCTGAAATTTGCTATGACATTAAATTGTGCGATTTCTGTGGAGAGCATTTTTATTTTTTTTTATTTCAGCATTCTCAACTATTTTATTTATTTACCTGTACAATTATGTCCATAAGGAATGGGCTAAGAAATGCAGACATCGATTCAACAATTTTTTGTAAAGAAGTTATTGCTGCTAGCAGAAGTACTTCATGTCTAAAAAATAATAAAAAAAATAAAGGATTAAGGAAACAAATGAGTTCACTGTGGAATAAGGGCAAAAATAGCTAAGTATGGTTAAAAATAAATAAAAGAAATTTTTAGTATTTTAGTGATAGTTATTATTTTTACAAAATGTGTAGAGTTTGGGAAAACTGAAAAAAAAAGAGGACAAAGTATTAACAATAAAAAGGAAATTTCATGAATCACTGTTAAACAGTGAAATGAAAAAATTAAAAAAGAAATGAATTCTCTTTTACATTATACATGTATAATTAAATTGTAGGTGTGGCACAATTTAATATAACTTTGGATTATTGTGAAGATCAGTGATATGGCTACTGGATGTTTCACCCCACAATACCCTTTTCAAAACTATAATAAAGGGTAGCCTGGAAGGGGCACAAAGGAGAGGGTGTCCTAGAAAAAAAACTGGACTGCGAACATTAAGAAGTGGACAGCCACTTTACTGATGATGACATGGCAGAGAGAGGAATGGAGAAACTTATCCACTAAAGCATCTTTAAGGTACCCTCAACAATAAAACTTGTTAAGGGCCAAAGGATGATGATGATGAAAGTCATCTAAGTTGCTAAACTAATGGACAGATGAAGTGAATTACAACTCAGAGTAGATTTTTTTGGAATAACTGACACTAAGACCCAAAAAAAATATAAATAAATATTTAAAGTGGTAGAAATATGAAATGAGCTTCTTTAATATGATGTTATTACACATGTAAATGTCTATATTAATATAAAAATTATATTTTTTTTTCTAAGATTAAAATAAGGAATATTTTAAATATCATGGTTATAAGTAAAAGTTTAAGGTGATAACTTTTCTAGTCTGAACATTTCATCGACAATTCAACTTACTGTGTGATGACTGGTGATTTGAGATGATTAATAACTAAAGGCATAAACTGAGTGAGAAATTCAATAGTGTGCAGCTTCAGACAGCCAACTACCTCTGCAACACAGAGCAGTGATGATGCTGACACCATTCCATTATCATTATGGCGAGAGAGAACCTTTATACACAACTGTAGAATCTGTATTTGAAAAATAATTAAAGAAAATATACTTAGCATGTGTTTTGAAAATCAATAAAAATAAATAGAATGACTTAAAAGTCTTTAAGTTTTCTTTAAAATGAAGCTGCTGCTATAAGCATCTGACATGAGTTAACTTATATTTTCACACAAGTTTCAAGATTTCCAAGGGGCTATAAATCATAGTTACACCAAAAGGCACATCTGTTCCAGGTAATTGTTTCTTAATATCAAATGTTTACTGAAATAAGTGGCAAGTACATGCACAAATAAGAAATTTTTATGTTCCTCATAAATGAATTTGAACAGGGCCAGAGCCAGAAATTCTGGGGAAGTAAGTGCAGAGTAGAGTGCCGGACTGTCAACCTTGATACATTCCCTGACAAAGACAATGGGACCCCTCTGGCCCTCCCTTTTCTGATTTTGCATCAAATAAATAAAGAGATGGGGACCCACAAGGGTTCAGGTATCTGACAAGTGTTTGGGTTGTCTGCCTTTGCAGCAGCCCTGAATATGATTGTTTTGATTTAGAATGTACAGCTTAGTTTTAGTAAAAATTAGTTAAAACTTTGTTAATTTTCAGACTATTTAGAAAAAAACTACAACTATTCTAAGAAAAGCTAAAATGATAAAGAAAGCAGAGAGGTTTTAAAAATTAAATGTTATCTAAAGTTGTATGAGGAAGTTAAAAATAATTATATATAGTTTAAATATTACACATAACAAATATTTTACTCACTTCTGAAAGTTTATCATGCTTATCACCCAATACACGACACATGACTTTAAGTGAATACAATGCAATCTGACCATTGACTAGATTCTCTTCTTTAACAACTCCTTTGCCACCTTTCAACAAACAGCTACTAGCTATTTTAATAAGTTTAGCAGTCATTTTTAGTAACATTTCAATCTGCAGAAATAAAAAGAGATTTGAAACTAATTTAGATTTTATCAATGACCTGTCCATGTGGCTTGAATAATAATAGATTTAGTAAACAGAAATTTTTATAACATCAACATAAAACAATATAATACATTAGAAAGTTCAAACATTTCTTTAATAAGTTATAGAGACTTAACATTAGTTAAATAACAGCGTAGGACAAAATATACCTGAACAGAAGTCAAATTCTCCTTATAAAGCTGCAATTTGTTGTTAAGCAATTCCATTGCTCTCCTCTGCACTAGAGGTAACGAGTGATTCATTAAACCAGAAACAATATCCATGAACATAGAGTCAGGGAGAAGATTCACAAGCTGAAATTGTACAAGAGATAGCGTATAATTAATTGAATACAAAAATAATGAGGAATTTTTTTTTAAATAGCAGTTACCTGATAGTTAAATAAGAAAACATTTGTTTTTTATACATAAAACATTTCAGTTAATCTTACATTGTCCAGTAAATCATGCGACTTGTTTAACAAAATCCTCCAGAATCTGTTACTACTTGAATCTCTGTAAGTGTTACTAGACACTGTAACCTGACCTATGAACTTTAACACAGTTTCCATCATGCTTTGATAGGCGGGCAAAAATACACTTGGATCTTCAGCAACCATCTATTCAGCGGAAATAAGAGAAAATAATCTCACAAAATATATTGAAAAATTTCTTTTAAAAAAAATAATGAAACAAAAAAAAAAAGAATATAATCATCCATCACTGATATTTACTAATTTTGATTTTCAATGCAATTGGAATGTTCAAGGAATTCTTATGCACTTCACTTATTTTTATGCTTAAAAATCTAAAATTCACAAATATGTGTTTTTTTTAATATGTATTTCCTAAAAAAAAATAATACTTTACCTGTGCTACTAAATGTTGACTACAAATAAATTCATTCAGGGCATATACAGAAGCAAACTTGAAGTGTCTCAGTTGTTTAGCACTGTGATGGGGGATGCTAAATATCTCCATATCTTCAGTGCTCATGTGTTCTAAACTTAAACTTTCTTTGGTAAATTTTAACACTTGGGCTGAAAGATGTTTAAAGTGTATTGAAGATGGTATAAAAAAAAAAAAAAGTAAACATGCAAAGTAATAGCAATACAATTACACTCCACAAAAAATTAGGACAAATTTACACTCAGGGAACTGAGACAAAGTGTTTCAAATTGACCGTATTTAAATTTTTTTATTTTTCCAGTTATGTAAGAAAAAAAAAAGGTTTAATAACTAGAGAAAAACTAAGCCGAAAAAAAAAGATGCAAAACTTTTTTTGCAGATTGATTTAAACAAAGCTGAAAATAAAAAAAAGGAATTGGATGGGGAAATTATTTGTTTTTTTAAAGAATAGATAGTAATTATTGGCCTTGTATACCAAAGTGATTTGTCCTTGCATTTTCTCTTTGTATTCTTTGATGAATTTTTGTTTTATAACGATATAATTTAATGAACTACTGTGCAATAGAAATGACAAGCTACATGCCATGATGAAAAATTTTAAAAAAGAATCTTTTATTTCTAAGAAAACTAGTTATCTCTGATTGCCTGACAGCGAAAACCCTTGAGCAACACTGAATAAAATTTAAACATTAATTTATTTTAACTTTAATTGTCAAGCCAAATGGAATGACTATACATTATCTTGTAAAGGATGTAGGAATAAGACGCTACTTACTGCCCACTTTTTCCTCTGGCAATTCTAAAATGTATAACAGAGTTTGTTGGTAGCATTCAAACAACTGAGAACCTGAGAATTTTTCCATCAAGCTACCGAGAAACTCTAAGTCTGTTATTGTCAGTGGCCCAGATGACTGTCAGGAAATTAATAAACTCGAGTGAGAAAAAATAACACAAATATTTCAGATGAAATTTACTTATGACATCAATTTTGTAATTAAATTTTTTTATGGAAATATTAAACACTAATAAAATAAATCAATCTGTGACTTTAACGATACTTTTAGTCAAAACTTGAAAATAATTTTTAATGGAACAAAATCATGTTCGCTTTAAGTTATTAAAAAGAATTCAATATTAAGTCAATAAATTGTTACTGATGTTTTTTTTTAAATTATTCAATACTTGCCTTTTCATTCTCAGAATCAATGACCTGATCTTCATCAGCTGATCTGGATGTTCTGACAGTAACCCTCTCAATATACAACAAAATTAACCTCCATAAATAGCTATCAGCTCCCATTATGGACAATAATTTCTCAAATAACATATTTTTTCTATGAGAGGGTATGTGGGGAATAGCATCAACAAAAACCCTTAGTATCACAGTCATCATTTCTTCTGACCTAGCTTTATCAGTGGAAGACTTGGATTTTTTCTTCATTTCACTGCCATCATCTTTGCACTTTTCTTGACAAGCCTGTGATAACAATCAAATGTAAGAGCTAAAAAACATGTGCACCAGCAAAAAATAAATGATAAAAAGAAAAGAAAAAAATCTTCATACTTTAGGAACTTACAGATACAGAGTTGGTTAAAGCAATAAAGATGCTAAATTGCGTATTGCATCAAAAGGTTGAGATGTTTATAGTATTATTTCTCTTTCTATCTAAAAACTTTCCTTATACTGAACAAGATAAGAGACAGCCAAGTATCAGATTCGTCTATATGCCAGTTTCATTATCATATATAATTTTTTTTTAAATAAAGCTTTTGTTTGATGCCCCAAATTCTGCCTGCACTATTATGTATTCCAATGACCTTGTGTCATTGACAATATTTATCAAAAATAATAATTGTCGCTAAAATATGATATTACCAAGATGGGAAGGGAAACAGAATAAGTCCACGACAAAAATCAACCCAGATACTTACAAGAATGAGTGCAGGTATAACATTTTCTAAAATTTTCCCAATCACATGAAAACTGTATGCATCATCTTGACGTAATATATTAGCTCCCATAAATGTAAATACAGTCATCATGTTGTGAAGAAGCAAACCCTGCAGAAATGATTGAAATATAATAATAATACAAAATACATGAATTTAATATAGTAATATTACTATTAAAAATCATGGAACAGATCAAAAGTAAATTGAGACTTTTTACCTTTTTTTATTTTTTTTCAAATGAAAGCAGACAGTATACTCTGATGTTCATAATGATAATTAAAAACCTTTGGCATGCGTTCATAAATATATAAACAAAAAAAAGCCAATAAAAAAAGGAAAGATTTTTTTATAAACATACTGGTGCAATCTTGGCCGCAGTACTCAATAACATGAGGGCTTGTTGATGTGTGTGTGGGTTATCAGAGCTTCTAATACAGTTAACAATGAGCTCCATATTCAGATGCTCTCCTTTTACTGACTCTTATGAAATAAAAAAATTTTTTAATGCTTAAAATAATTTTATCATTCTGAATAAGGTACAGATGATATTTTAACAAATTAACACTTAGAATACAGCATAAAAAAAAAAGTAAAAGTGTTCACTAAAAAAATATTACCTCTATCTTCATTTTGTTTTAGATGTCGGGAACAAATAAAATTGATAGTACCAAGAATCAGCTGCTTAAAATATTCTCCGGAGCCTTTGTTCTCCAGCTCCAACACCCTGGATTGTAAGGTAAAAAAAAAATAATGATAATCAGGAGAAAATAAAATCATCTTGATTTTTCTGCCTAATGTGGCTGAAGGGCATGCCATTGCCAGATAAAAGAAAATCATGAGCTCTTTTAATTTTCATATTTTGTTCTACCCATCCATTACAAATAACTGTTTTAAGCCAAAACCTATCTTAGCATTACTACTACATTTAGTCTAAACACTGTTGTTCTTTATTTGGTTTAAGTTTCAAGTACAGTCAGACTAGTTGTTAAATTAGCACTGTTTTTTAAAATGATTTTAACTTTTTTTCTATTACTTTTCAAATTTTTTATTCGTCAGGACAACAAAGCATGGTAAAACTATCTTTCTTAGAATCTTTCTACTCTAATATAGTGTACTTATTTGGTATCACTATCACTAATACTAGCTGCCTGAAGAGCAAGTCTACTATCTTATGATACAACCATGCTGTTTTATTCATGATTTTAAACTCGGTTTAGTACTGTCATTTATTGGAACATAAGCAACACTTTGAGCGGAATATGACTACCAATTTACTTACTTCCCTAAAACTTGAAAAGCTACTGGAACAAGCAGAACAGCATTACAGATTTTCTTCTTATTTTGTATCATCTCAAAGAGAAGAACAATACGTTTCCATTGAAAATTATCCAGCTCTGAGCTCTCTGAACTATCTGATGTCTGTCTGTAATAAAATAAAATAAGGTAAAAAATTACACCTGAAGAATAAGTGAGAGATAAGTCAGTTTGATGAACTGAAAAAAACAACATTTTTCTTACAACTTTTGTTGTTTCTTAGCTTCTCTAACAGTTCCAGGAGATAACGTGATGAGCACTGTCTTGAGCTCCTCAATTACTATCAATGAGTCAAGAGACATCTGGGAAAAATAATATGAAATATATTCATACATAACTTTAAACCCAGTAAAGTAAGTTATTGGTATATTCAGTTTGTTTAAAGATACTCACATGTTTCACAACTTTACGACAAAGTCTTCCCACCTCTGGATTATTGGTTGTGCTAAGAACATTCAAAAGCTCAGAAATAATGGCTTGGCATGATGATGGAGGTAAGGCCGCAAGCAGCTGGCTATTTAGCTGGAAAACATGGTTTTTAATAAAATGTATACTTAGGGATAACAGCAGTAACAATCTGATCAAGAGACTTTCATTTTCAAAATTGGTGGGTAAAAATGGTTATATCTAAAAACTATTTATGCTGGTGTAATAAAATTACCTGTTTCAAAGCTAACATCTGCACAGTATCACCAGATTCATTTATTTTATAAGAACATTTCAGAGTTCTCAGTAAAGTCTTCAAACTTTCAGAGTTTTCTTTAATACATCCAGCTACTGTTTTTGTGAAACGCTTCAAAATCAAAGACACCAAATTAGTTTCTTCACTATTAAGTTCAAATGTATTACTCATTTTAGATTGATTCTTACATTCAATTGTATCAAGTGTGTTCTTTAACACAGGCATCAGTGGCAAGAAACTCTCCTACAAAGAATAAAAAAAGTTACTCATTTCAGAATATTTATGGACACAAAAAAAAATACTCATAAAATATTCAGCAATATGAATCAGCTCACCACTGTATCAAACCTGTGCAATACTGTTAACAATCCTGATTTTAGAACACAAGGTGTACTTTCTTCGCTTATTAGTTCAGTAAAGTAATTTACACACTCTAAATGTGATGGCAGAGCACTGCTTGTTCTTCTCCTTTTCTTAGCAGGTGAATAACAACTTGTTGAATACTTGCCTTCTAAAATGTTTTTCATTACCTAAAAAAAAAAGAAAAAAAATTAAAAAAAAAAAAAAAATTGAAAAATAAAATATATTTATCCAATGTTCTCTTTTAATTTTTAAATGCCAAAACTACCAACAATATTTATGAAAAATGTTGCATAATAAATTACTTTACAATTTGAGGATTAAATATAAATTGGTAGACAAGAGTAGTCAAAAACTCTCCCAAAACAATTATTTTATATCTGTCCAAATAAAGACCTTTTAAATTATAATGCTCAATAAGGACCTTTTAACACCTGATTATTTCCATCTTGGGAACATAATATACAACAATACGGAGACTAGCAAGAGAGCATGACATGACTTACATTTTCTCATTCTAAATAGACAAAAAAATTAAAAACTTACCTGGGCTAAAAATTCACAATCTTTGGTGATTTCTTGCTCACATTGAAGCAGATTATCCGAAAACCATTTATAATTGGAATTTGCAGATGTTGCTAAAGTCAAAGACTTCAACATGCTTACAGCAATTTCCCTTACTTTCTCATACTGACTTGACAACAAAATGAGAAGACAGGGCAGAACTATAAAAGAAAAAAAAAGCAATACATGCATAACTAAATTCAGTGAAACTTAAAGAGATTTTGATGTTTACTTTCTCATTCATTACTGCTACACATTGATTCTATCCCTTAAAAAGTCTCAATCAATATTAGAGTTTTAAGAATTTTGAGGACTTTTCATCATTTAAGATTTAATCTAATTTAAAGAGAAACATTTTTATAAAGTTAACTATCTCTTTTTACTATCTTTTAAAAAAGAAAATATTGAAATTATTTACATATACAGTGGGTATTCGGTTAACGAACTTAATCCGTTCCACAATTATGTTCGCTATCCGAATCGTTCGTTAACCGATCATCGATTTACCATATATGTTAATGGAAATTCGATTAATTCGTTTTACAGATCCTAGAAATTTAATTTTTTTTTTAAATATGTCATGTACAACTATAATTTTTAAAGTAAGTTTATTTGTTACAAATTTAATACATGCGCACAACAAATTGAGGACTGGTGTCAGGTGTTCCGAAAGCCGAGAGGTTTTTGTAAAAATTACAAACAGCTCCTGACTTATGCAAGTTCAACATTCCTAAATTCGGACTAACGTAAAAAAAAATCTCTCGCGAAACTCGGATGTCAACAGGATGTGGGGTGTTAGTTTACTTTTAGGCCACCTTTGTTAACATCCACAGATGGTGATCGCTCAACACTAGCGGCTCCAGGCCACAACAAGAGGTTTTTTTTTTTGAAGTTTTTTGCCTTTTCGTTTGAAGTTAACCGTTGAAAGAAATGACTCAAGCGTTCCAAGAAATAAACTCGGCTTCAATGCGATTTGAACAAATGGATCCTAACACTACCCGCTTTTTGAAAGTTCAGAGAATAGAAGAAGACAGACTGTCTGTAGTTTTTGTTCGTAATCCGAATATTGTTCGTTGTCCGAACACAAAATTCTTTCCTGAAAGTGTTCGTTGTCCGATTTGTTCGCTGTCCGAACAGTTCGTTAACCGAATACCCACTGTATAACGAGAAACATCATATTTCGATTAATACAAGTTAATACAAGTAATAAAGTGCATCCTCAATTAATGTATGAGATAAATCAACAATACATGAAATGAAACTAACCTGGGGTAGGCTTTAATAACAACATTTCCTTATCTTCCATAGAAAGAGATTTAAGAAACACTGTTCCAAACTGCAATGAATGAGCTTTCAATACATTGCTAACACCCTGTTTAGACTTTGCGGTCCATATCATACACAATAACTTAATCATATCTTTGGAATCTTTAAGTAACTGAAAGAAAGTATAGTGTTTTTTTTTAAAGGGATGTGAAAATATAAATTAACATCAATATTTTTGTTCATAATAAACTAAAAAAAAAAAAGAGTTGAAAGATTAGCTACAATGGCCAAACAGACAAAATATTGACAGGGGGAAAAAATTATAAGAAAAAAGCTTACCAGACACAAATGACTGAAAATAATTTTAGTTAATTCTTTAACAGATCTATTCTGTTCAGTTGACAGCTCGAACAATAGATTAAAGATAACTGTAATCGTTCTCAGCCAGTTAGACTCAGTCTTACTTCCAGAACTTGACAGATCCCAAAATTTGTGTTCTAAATATAAATAGTGTTGAAATTAGCTAGTTGATTTTCAGCTTTTTGTAGGACAAAACTTCAATACCAAGATATTAGGAACTAAAATCAGATTAACTTACCAGTAAAACTTTAACTACTTAAGCACTACTTTTTAAAAACAAAGTTTTTATGCTATTAACAAATTATTCCATTGTACAGCATAAATATATTTAAAAGAAGAAAGTGATTACCTTTCAGAGATGGTGGTACAGAAGTCAGATCCAGTTTGTTAAATAAAGGAACAATGAATGTAATTGGAATGCATCCTTCTGAAGCCAAAGTAGTAATACAATTTGACACACTCCTGTTGTCCAGGTTTTCTGAAGTGTCTTCTGTTAATCTCATAATTCTCTACATAATGTGGAATAAAAAAAAAAAATATGGGGTGTGGTTTAAAACGTAAGTAAAGGAAAGAATTAACATAATTTATTCAATTTTAAAATCAATAAAAAAAAAAACCAGCCGACAAAACCAAAAACAACTCAACCAACTCAAAAAAAAGGGGAGATAACACCCAGGGTGGTGTTTTGGGGGGAGAAATATAGTATAATAATATCAATTTATCATCTGATAAAGCACATAAGATAATCTAAGATATAATGGATTGAAAAAAAAATGGACAGCACACATGAAACAATAAGAAGTATATGAACTCAAATGTGAGATGTAATATACCAACCTTATTCAAAATCAAATCTGACACAAGGGATGCAGTTACTAGTTGGAGACCTGATTTTACTTCTGGATTTGCTACTGTCTCTATTAGATTTTCACAAACACTTAAAATACAGAATGCTGCACAGCCAGGTCTAGAGGTGACATGTAGACTTTTATACAGTGAACCCACCTTCAAAATTAAAATGTATAGAATAGTGAATTAAATTAATAACAACATTATTACAATTTATGGAGATACGGCAGGACAAAAAATGCACTATGTCTAAATATATATCAATATATTTACATATTAGATAATAAGACATACCAAGAATAGCTTTGCAGAAAAAAATTAAAATCACCTAAAATTCTATTTTAAGAATGGTACTCATTTAAGAAATTCAGTAAATCTATTATATTATATCATAAAAATGATCTGTCATTCCATAAAATAAGCTTTCCTGATAATAAAAATGTACATTTTATATGAATCAGTCAAATATGTTTCTGAAACCTTCAGGTAAAAAAGGTAAAAAATTTCAAGACGGCGGCATGCCAAATCACCAAAAATGAATATTAAAATATTTTTCTTTTGTCATTACTATGATGTTTAAATGTCTTTAAACCTCAATAATAAAAAAGGCTTTCTTCTTGACCCAGGTATTCCGTGAAAAAAAAGTTACAAATATAACAATGGAAACATAAAAAAATATAACAAGCATTTTAGTCGCATAATTAACATATTTTAGGAAAAGTGAAGGTGTTTACAAAAAATTAACACTAATATTCCACACCCTTGATGTATAACGAATTCTCTAACTTTATTTTATACAAAAGAAAACACTTTTTTATTGTACATAATGAGCCTTTAAAGAATGTGCTGGACATAATTGGGAAGTTAAGTTAAGTAAAAGAGAACCATGATGATTACATAAAAAAAAAATTCAAAGGGCCCAACTAGTCAGTTAAAAAAAAATTCTTACAAAGTGTTCAGCTTCTGTAACATGTGTAGAGATGTAAGCTGTTAGTACATCTGTCAGTTTCAGAAATAAATTAACCATGTGATCAACACTGGTTACTTGCTCTGGTTGATATAATGAGGGTTGCCAATCTGTTACAGAGAACATAATTAGTTCATAATAGCAACTAAAATCATGAAAATAAAAGTAAACATTATTCATTTAGGCAAAGGCACTCACATTTTTTTAGATGAATTATCAGTTTGTGCCATTTAGCCAAAGAAGAGTCTAGGATTTTTTGTATAAGTTGTAGTTCTTGAATATCAATAGGTACAAAATATGATAAGATGATGCACATTATCTCTGTTTCATCTGCTACATTTTCAGGTATACAGCAAAGAGCATTCATGACATCATCTCTTACTTCATTTCTGTGAGGAAATGTCTTATATTAGAATTTATTATAATACATGTATATTCAATTTTTTTTAAATTGATAACAATAAAAACCTTTTAATTTAGAAACGTATCATAGAGCACTCAGGTAAAAGCTGAACAAGTTCACAATTAATCTTTAACAATATTTTATATTCTAGTTAAAGTTCTGTTAACAGATTAATTTAAACTTTCTTACTTTTGTTAGGTCATTATGCTAAATGATATCTATTTTGCTCATTTCTAATATCCAGCTTGTGGTTTAACCTACAATTGTTAATTTTTTAACTCACACAAAAAATAAACATTGTCACAGCTAAGATATGTACAATTTAAGAGCTCTAAAAAGTTTAAAATTAGGAAACAAAAGAACTTGACTCACATTCCGGTTCCAAAACCATTTGATTTAAGTTTCTTTAGTAATGTCTGATACAGGAATAACTTGTCATCAAATAAATCCCAAAGTTTCTGAAAATTCATAAATAAGTTCATTCCTATCGATATATAATTAACATAAAAGTAGTAAGCATTATATGCTCAATGATTCATTCAACTCATTCCCTGCCACAAAACACATTATGCATTTCAAGTTTTTTTCACTTCAGAGTACCCTTATGTTAAAGCTAAATTGCAAATTAAATATTAATAAAAGTGGTACCCAATTCCTGTTTCAATATTTCATTGTAACTAAAAAATATAAATACAAAGAGTATATTTTTGTTGGAACTTTTTTTTATTTCTCAATCAATGTCTGAAAATGCTTTGTTCAAAATCAACAATATATTATATTTTAGATGTATTAATAAATTTGTTTTTTTTTAAATTATTGATCTCGCAAGCTACAAATTTAATTATTTTTTTCCGGAGACAACCTTTACTAGTAAATATTAGCTAATTTTGTAATAAAACCTTTAATTTCACTTGTTATCAAAGCATTGTAAAGATAATTCCTTTCCTTTAATACCAATATAAGAAAATATTATTATTAGATTTAATCGATAATAATTTGCACTAACCTGTGGGTTATTCAAAGCAGCAGCAACAACAGATGAGTCTTCATCCTGCAGTCTCATTGCCAAGGCCGACTGAAAACTTGACTTGTCTTCCAACTACATGTTGTTTATAAAGTATTTAAGATTGTAAAATTACATTAAAACTAATACATTTTAGGTTTAAATAGCTGTTATACAAAAAAAAAAAAAAAAATAGATGGTAAGAAACGTGTATGAAGAAACATTTTCTAGTTTTAATATTTAGAAAATCTACTTATTTAAAACTGAACCGCTTAGTAAAAAGCAAATACTTTAAATGTGAAGATCTAAAAATAAAAGAAAATGCGTAACAATGAATCAGTAAACCATTATAATGATTGGTTATGAGCTCTTTCACAATATCAATTCAGTATTAAAAAGACATTACTTAACCAGTCCTAGTTATTGTGTGAAAGCTACAGCTGAAAACAAGAAAAAAAGTCACTTCTTTATATTCAGGCCTATTCAAAAGGAAATAAATTATGACAAAATTTACCAAGTTAACATCATGAAGAAGCTTTTCCACAGCTTGCTTCCTTACTATGCCATGTCGATGAACCAGACATAACATCAAGTTAGATGTTGGGTCAGAGTTCAAATCATGCTGAGCTGCAGCAACAGACTGTTCCATAAGGTTTTTCATGACAATATGTACTTCAGGGCAACCACTTACTAGATCTATTACAACACTCTCCAAGATATCTGAAAATCTTTAGAGAAACCATAACAGCTGATTTTGTATTGAGATTTTTTATTATTATTAAAAAAAAAAACAACTAAATGTTGAATTTCATTCATAGGTCATTCTTGCAATAATAATGATGTGACTAAAAAAATTAAGGCATACATGAAAAGGAAAATATATTCATATTTTTTCATTTGAAAATGAATAAAACTTACAATGAAATGATAATCACACAAAAAAAATAATTTATATGAATTTTTCACATACCGGTTTTCTAAGATTCTAAAAATTCTAAAGGGACCATCTTGTTGAAAGCTCTGACCATCAACTTCCATATCTGATTCTGATCTTTGCCTCACAAACCAGTCAAGTATTTCTCTATGCAATTAAATAAATAACAAAAGTAAAAACCACTAATGTCTTAGAAACAAATAAAAACATTAGTTAAAAAAGATAAGTGTACATAGCAAAATAATAAAAAATTCACTACTAAAATATAAAAAGACCCAAACAAACATTACAAGAAAATAATAAAAATATCCAGTTACAAGCTTACCTAGCAATTATGGTGATAATATCTTTCTGCATAGATATAGATGTCAATAAGTCAACAAGCAAAGACATCAAAGAAGTTCTAGACATATCTTCACTATCCTCTGGATTACTGTCACTGGTGATAGCACTAGTGTTCATCTCTTTCAAAGCCATTTTGGTAAGTAAATGCATAAAAGGTTGTAGAAATGGCTCAATTTTTACATCCCTGCTTAAACTTGCCAAAATCTCCTTGAGTGATGGACATCTGCATAAATATCTAAAGGCTCTGAAAGAAAAAAAAAGTTCATATATAATTTTTAAAATTTATAATACAGTCAAACCTCCAACTCAAAATTTAACTTGGGAGTCCCAAAAAATATAGGCACATTTTTGTCCCAGAATGTTAAGAATTTTAATGCCCAGCAAAATTATTTCTGTGTTGTTTTTTTTTTTTTTTGCATGTTTCTCCAGCACTCAGGCCATCTTAATGCTACATATATACTTTTTGTCACTGTCGAAAGAGGATCAGTCTGGATTTGGGGGCATGAATATAAGAAGCGTTTTAAGCCAGACTAGCCAAACCTAATCTGTGGGTTAGACTACTATGGCTCGAAATGCTTCATATTGTTACAACTTGATATCATACAGAATGACACACAGGACACGTGGGTTCAATAATGACTAGACTGATACATTTATTTATTACACAAATTTACTAAACATTAATTCCATAACCAAACTAATAAATCCACACAGGAAACAAAATCACTGCCGGCCACAAGCGAGTCCAACGTGTAATCTCTAGGTCACCAACTCCGTGTTCTGCCCAAAACAACCAATTAACTACACATGTCCGGTCCACACCTATAAAATTAGGTCACGCACTGGTCTTCACGCATCGTCCTCATCTCTTGTTTTTTACACACACCTGTCCAGGTGACGACTGGTCCAGCGCCATGTGTTGAAATAAGAGGGTCACAACAATATGGTAAAGTAAAAAAAAAGTTCCCATAGACCTTGGGGGCTATCAGGGAAGATGTAATTTCTCTGTAGCCACTGCCCAAATGCTTTGTAAATTCTTATATATATTTATGTAAGAAGCCTTTTAAGCTATGCTCGCTAAATGCAAATGGGTTAGGCTAGTCTGGCTTAAAATATTTTATATAAAATCATTCATCATTTAAAAATATTAGACTGATGGGATGGGTTCCATTTTTCATCAAGGCCTAATATGTTCATAAAACCTTTACACATAAATAAAAGCCATGCACTTACTTTTTCGGCAACCTAGTGATGCTTTGTTTTTGATATATAATTGTAACAACAGTTACTGCACTGTGTAGAAGATTGGGGTGAACATTCTAGAAATAAAAACAAATGGCCATCTTAAACATTTATAAATGAACCGTCAGTAATCTGAAATATTAATTACTTCCAATTACAGTTATTAGATTGCTATGATATCAATTTAGACAATTTTTTCTTATACCTTAGCAATGACATTAACCAAAGACTCCAGTAATTTAACAGAGAGATCTGTTTGAGCCAGAAGTTGACTGAGAATCATGTAAGAGGACATCATGAGATCAGGAACCTGATGGGACTTAAAACCTGCAGTAATAGTGGGCATTAGTGTAGAAAGCATAGTTTCTGTTGGTGAACCCATCTGTAAAGTACCTATCACAGTTTGGGTATAGAAACAAATCACCCTCTGTAAATGACGAGCTGATGGATTGCCTGATTCATCTGTATTGGCCTGAATATAAAAAGTAACTTTAAATAAATACATGAATACCATACACATACAGATAAAGTAAACTGATTTTTCAAAGCAAAACAACTTTTAAAAAACAATCCAATGCAGGTGTTAACAGTAGATTATTGGTGCAGTTATCAAATAAGAGCACATTAACCTCGATGTGTCTCTTTAACAGATTGCAGATAAATCCTAAAAAACCTTTAGCAGACTTGCAATGCTGGATCAGAGTCTGCCTCGGCAGAAAACTACCTCCTTTCTGTAAGAAAAAAAGATTAGTTAAAATAATAACAGTATTATTTAAAGATTATGGCCTATGTTATTAATCTACACAAAAGTATTAAATAATTATATATATAAAAATGTGTAAACAACTGAATAGTACCTTAACAGGCTCAAGCCACTTCCATTTCAAGCACTCATTACTATTCATTCTAAGAAGTCGCAGGGCCATGACAAATGGCTGCTGATCATGATAAGGTAGGACGCACATCATTAGCTCATCAACGTTTCGCAAGTGAACATTGTATCTGAAAATTTAACAATAAATTTGGCCAACTAAATTTGTGATAACTAATGCCATTGATAACACATGATGAAAAAGTAATCAGAGACATAGTTAAATAAAAAAGGATAATGCCATACTAAAATCAAGAGGAGTAAAATTGCTTAAGCTTGCAGAGATACCAATAGATACAGGTAACATTTTTTAAAAACTAAATTATTACCGGTGCACCATCCACTCCATTGCTTTATGAGCTTCTCTTAACTGCATGTAAGGAGATAGCAATAATAGAAATCTATTGATTGTTTCATCTAGTTTCATGTTAACCTCTGAAGTTTGTATGTAACGCTGTAGAGTCTGAGAAGATGGACTAAACAAGTTTTGCTCATACTCCATAAATCTCTCATCTTTCTCCATCAATTGTTGAAGACCATTAATACCTAGTTTTCAATGAGATCAATTAACATGTTTCAAATCAATGTAATTTGAAATGTTTACCCCTATGATATTTAAACTTTCCTGATATTGAACATAGTTAAGAAGTAAATTATTTTAACATACACACAGGCTTGCAGAGCCGCCATAGTTTTTTTTCCGGCTCCCACAAATTAGACGGCTCCGGCTCCCTATTAAGATAGTATCACACTAGACAAAAATTTTTGTAATTGCACCACACAAACATGCCACTGATAAAAAGTTATGCAAATTTTGCCGCGTTCACCCCCATAGTCAGGAATTTGAAAAATATATGCATTGTCGGTTTTACTAAAAACAAACCATTTCAGTACATCCAGAATCAATCAATATTTTTGACCGAGGTTTCACTAGTCGCCATTTTCATAAGTAATAAAAAGCTATTTCAATGATAAAATTAGCAAAATGTAAAATGATACATTATTTAAAATATTTTAAAGACTTCAGTATTTATATTTATTATTTATAAATTCGAAGTGATTATTCGGACCCGGGAACCAATAAACTCCGATTTTTATTCGGACCCCGTCCCAATAAAGTCTGATTGTTATTCAGACCCACAGCCTTATAAATTTATCTACTCTATTTCAGCTATTCTGTATATAATAAAATTGTTAAATACAGAAAGCGACCATTTTGTTTTTAGTCTATTACAAATTTGCGGTCAAATAATATACAAAATGACGCGTAAAAATTTATTTTTAAATGATTGATACAATTATTCTATGAAATAAAACTGTTTTAACTTTAAATATATCAAAATAACATGCCATTAAAAAAAATTCGGAGGGTAAACAAGATTTAAAATGAACACAAAACGATTCCCCATTAAAGATTTCTTGTGATGATGTGCGTGCACGCTATCATTTAAATGCTGTTACTGTTGTGGCGTTCGTAAAACATGACAACATTTCATATTGTAGGAGGCAATCAAACAAATTTGGAATTTTAAAGCTAAAAAAAAAAATTCTGCTTTAAAAAAAACATTTGGGAGCCATGGAGCCGCCAGATTTTTTCAGCTCCGGCTCCAGCAAAAAGCGCGGCTCCACAGCTCTTCAGCTCCGCAAGCCTGTATACACATTTACAGAACACTTGGATTGCACTCAACAAAATAAAAAATATTATATTATTTAATTTGATGTCCAGTCTTAGTCACTCAGTAACTTACCTACTATTAACTATCTAACATTCTAATTATTTATTAAATATAGATTTACAGTTTGTCAATTTATGTTAAACAAAGTTTAAGTGATAAATAAAAATACAACAGAAAATGATGGCATTAAAAAATATTTCACTAAGCTAATTATATAAATATTATGAACAAAGCTGACTTATTATAAACAAGATAAAGTAAAATCTTGGTAAAATAGAATAACTAACCTATGTTATAGAAATGTTGTTTATCAAATTTTGCTGCTTCCCCTTCATCATAGAGAAATGAAGCTTGCTTCAGATCACCACTAAGCAGAATCTGTGTTTCTGGAACTGCAAGTTTTTTTAACTGAGCAGCCAATGAAGTCATTTTAAGCTCTCTTTTGATATGATGAATGAATCTGGCAAAATAATAATTAGACATGATATAAAAATATGCTTACAAGTTCAAGTTGTAAACTTTGTAAATTGTGTCTGTAAACCTTAAAAAACCTGATATATGCCATTAAATGTTAGTTTTGCACAAGAAAACTTAAACTAAGGAATATAGTTAGCACACACTATGTTGAGACTTAAGATCTTTTAGTCTGATTTAAGAGATACCAAAAAAGAGCATTCTTATTAGTGATGAAAGGATTCTCAACCATTTTTTAAAATCCAAAAACGATTCCTGATGTTATTTGTATACAAGATGTTACAAGTATACACATCATCTGTTCATGTATTAGTTAAATGTGTTACAGAGTCCCCTGTGCAATTAAGGTGCGCTAACATCATTACATGAAATGACTTCAATTCACAGCTTGAAACTAAGTACCTATCTTTGATGATCAACCTAATTTTGAAAATATGGTAAGCTTATATCGTTGGCATAACAAATGTGAGCTAACTCCATATAAGCAAAAAATGAGAAAGAATGCAGCCAGTGCCAAAATTGAATTAATTAGAGGCTAAATAATTTAAGTGCTACTCAGGACAGAATAGGCCTACTGCCACCAGAGGTTCTAATAAGTGCATCCCTATTAATTTAAATAATAATCAATTGATTGTTAAAATTTTAAAGTTGAGATATATGTCAGGAGTAGGAATCAAGAGATTGTGATGCTAATGATTTAGCCTTTAGGGCAGGGGTGGGCTCTCTGAGTGATGGACCAAATTCGGTTGGTAAATTTGACAGATGGGCCAAATCAAGAGATTGTTGTCATGAACTTGTATAAATTAAATGTAAATGTTATAACATAAAAGGCTAGAGGTCTGAAACAAACTGCAGGTTGCAGGACAGAATAAACAGTTCAGTAGATCTGGGCCACCTAGACTGTATAGTATTAATTATGTTTAAAGAGATAAAAGTATTACATAATTTGCGGGTATAATGATATATTTATGTCACTTTCATGAGTCTCGAAAAGTCCTATAAATGATTCAACTAGTTCTGTTGGACTTCGCTTTTCACTATCAATGATCAGACCAGTTTTCGAGACTTGGTCAAGAGGTTAGTAGTTTTTAGCTTTATTTGAGAGCATTATTTAATGGTGTCCGAACTGGAGCTGAATATGTAAACTTACCGTTAACTGCTTAAAAACTATGTACTGTATACACAATTCATAGCATTACGTTTTCTTTCACAATGTTTTGTATGGCTACTAAGAACAATTACTTGTTACATTAGAAATAAACATGAAACAATTTCGCCATGTGTATATAACTATTTAAAAATATAAATTACTCTATAAAAAAGAAATCGTTTACAATCCACAATACTCGACTACATTTCAAAGTTTAGAACCCATGTAGTATTATTATCTTATAAGAACTTACAGTTTACACACATTCAAATTTATACATTCAATATAGGCAGCAGTACTATATAAACTTAAAATATATAATATATTTCATTTTAAAGTGTTGTATTTGTGTAAATAAAGGCTCGTAAACAGTATTGATAAAACGATAATCGAGTATTTTTTTAACTTTGTAAAAAGAAGCGAAACAATTTTTTCGATTTTATTTTTTAAAAAAAGATAAGAATTTATCTGGTGGCAAACAAATAAAATGCTAGCCTGAAAATACATACTTTCGATCAAATAATTGCAACCAACTGTTTACAGGAAATATATAATGTGAATCATTATGACGTTGCTGTATTAGCCTAGTACTGTACTGTACTGTGTACAGATGAGATGTTATCTCTTAGAATGATCACTTAGAACATATATGCCACTTATGTGACAGTTTTGTAATGCCCTTCTTTCATCTCCACCATGGCCGATAGTGCGATGGCCATGGAGACATCGCGGGAGACACGAATGGAACTTTCACCAAGACCCCCAAAAGTTCCCTGGTACTCGACACTGAAGATCGAAACCGGGATCCTTAGATCGAGTCCTGTAACACTGCGGTTGGAAATAGGAGATCCGCGGACCCATAGGTTCCGTGAGAATATTATTTTTTCCGCAGACAAATTTTGACATCTTCAACAATTTCTTTATACATGTAACATAATTATTTTTTTTTTAATATTCGAAATAACAATGTTTGCTTGCATAAACTGCTCAATTCATGGACCGTAGACCTAATTGAGACGG
>JAGDYQ010000046.1:572445-654561 GCA_021962125.1 Bulinus truncatus | reverse complement strand
AACCTTTACTAGTAAATATTAGCTAATTTTGTAATAAAACCTTTATTTTCACTTGTTATCAAAGCATTGTAAAGATAATTCCTTTCCTTTAATACCAATATAAGAAAATATTATTATTAGATTTAATCGATAATAATTTGCACTAACCTGTGGGTTATTCAAAGCAGCAGCAACAACAGATGAGTCTTCATCCTGCAGTCTCATTGCCAAGGCCGACTGAAAACTTGTCTTGTCTTCCAACTACATGTAGTTTATAAAGCATTTAAGATTGTAAAATTACATTAAAAATAATACATTTTAGGTTTAAATAGCTGTTATACATAAAAAAAATAGATGATAAGAAACGTGTATGAAGAAACATTTTCTAGTTTTAATATTTAGAAAATCTACTTATTTAAAACTGAACCGCTTAGTAAAAAGCAAATACTTTAAATGTGAAGATCTAAAAATAAAAGAAAATGCGTAACAATGAATCAGTAAACCATTATAATGATTGCTTATGAGCTCTTTCACAATATCAATTCAGTATTAAAAAGACATTACTTAACCAGTCCTAGTTATTATGTGAAAGCTACAGCTGAAAACAAGAAAAAAAGTCACTTCTTTATATTCAAAAGAAATAAATTATGATAAAATTACCAAGGTAACATCATGAAGAAGCTTTTCCACAGCTTGCTTCCTTACTATGCCATGTCGATGAACCAGACATAACATCAAGTTAGATGTTGGGTCAGAGTTCAAATCATGCTGAGCTGCAGCAACAGACTGTTCCATAAGGTTTTTCATGACAATATGTACTTCAGGGCAATCACTTGCCAGATCTATTACAACACTCTCCAAGATATCTGAAAATCTTTAGAGAAACCATAAAAGCTGATTTTGTATTGAGATTTTTTATTATTATTAAAAAAAAAACAACTAAATGTTGAATTTCATTCATAGGTCGTTCCTGCAATAATAATGATGTGACTAAAAAAAATTAAGGCACACATGAAAAGGAAAATATATTCATATTTTTTTATTTGAAAATGAATACAACTTACAATGAAATCATAATCACACAAAAAAAATAATTTATATGAATTTTTCACATACCGGTTTTCTAAGATTCTAAAAATTCTAAAGGGACCATCTTGTTGAAAGCTCTGACCATCAATTTCCATATCTGATTCTGATCTTTGCCTCACAAACCAGTCAAGTATTTCTCTGTAATTAAATAAAATAACAAAAGTAAAAATCACTAATGTCTTAGGAACAAATAAAAACATTAGTTAAAAAAGATAAGTGCGTATAGCAAAATAATAAATTCACTACTAAAATATAGAAAGACCCAAACAAACATTACAAGAAAATAATAAAAATAACAATTTACAAGCTTACCTAGCAATTATGGTGATAATATCTTTCTGCATAGGTATAGATGTCAATAAGTCAACAAGCAAAGACATCAAAGAAGTTCTAGACATATCTTCACTATCCTCTGGATTACTGTCACTGGTGATAGCACTAGTATTCATCTCTTTCAAAGCCATTTTGGTAAGTAAATGCATAAAAGGTTGTAGAAATGGCTCAATTTTTACATCCCTGCTTAAGCTTGCCAAAATCTCCTTGAGTGATGGACATCTGCATAAATATCTAAAGGCTCTGAAAGAAAAAAAAAGTTCATATACAATTTTTAAAATATATAATACAGTCAAACCTCCAACTCAAAATATAACTTGGAGTCCCAAAAATATAGGCACATTTTGTCACAGAATGTTAAGAATTTTAATGCCCAGCAAAATTATTTGTGTTGTTTTTTTTTGCATATGTTTCTCCAGCACTAAGGCCATCTTAATGCTACATGTATACTTTTTGTCACTGTCGAAAGATGATCAGTCTGGACTTGGGGGGCATGAATATAAGAAGCGTTTTAAGCCAGGCTAGCCTAACCCAAACTGTGGGTTAGACAACTATGGCTCTAAACGCTTCATATAGTAAAGTAAAGTAAAGTAAAAAAAAAAAAAGTTCCCATAGCCCTTGGGGGCTATCAGGGAAGATGTAATTTCTCTGTAGCCACTGCCCAAATGCTTCATATATTCTTATATATATTTATGTAAGAAGCCTTTTAAGCCATGCTCGCTAAATGCAAGATGTGGGTTAGGATAGTCTGGCTTAAAATGTTTTATATAAAATCATCCATCATTTTAAAAATATCTATATTAGACTGATGGGATGGGTTCCATTTTTCATTAAGGCCTAATATGTTCACAAAACCTTTACACATAAATAAAAGCCATGCACTTACTTTTTCGGCAACCTAGTGATGCTTTGTTTTTGATATATAATTGTAACAACAGTTACTGCACTGTGTAGAAGATTGGGGTGAACATTCTAGAAATAAAAACAAATGACCATCTTAAACATTTATAAATGAACCGTCAGTAATCTGAAATATTAATTACTTCCAATTATAGTTATTAGATTGCTATAATATCAATTTAGACAATTTTTTCTTATACCTTAGCAATGACATTAACCAAAGACTCCAGTAATTTAACAGAGAGATCTGTTTGAGTCAGAAGTTGACTGAGAATCATGTAAGAGGACATCATGAGATCAGGAACCTGATGGGACTTAAAACCTGCAGTAATAGTGGGCATTAGTGTAGAAAGCATAGTTTCTGTTGGTGAACCCATCTGTAAAGTACCTATCACAGTTTGGGTATAGAACAAAATCACCCTCTGTAAATGACGAGCTGATGGATTGCCTGATTCATCTGTATTGGCCTGAATATGAAAAGTAACTTTAAATAAATACATGAATACCATACACATACAGATAAAGTAAACTGATTTTTCAAAGCAAAACAACTTTTAAAAAACAATCCAATGCAGGTGTTAACAGTAGATTATTGGTGCAGTTATCAAAATAAGAACACACTAACCTCGATGTGTTTCTTTAACAGATTGCAGATAAATCCTAAAAAACCTTTAGCAGACTTGCAATGCTGGATCAGAGTCTGCCTCGGCAGAAAACTACCTCCTTTCTGTAAGAAAAAAAGATTAGTTAAAATAATAACAGTATTATTTAAAGATTATGGCCTATATTATTAATCTACCCATAGCTTTAGTTAAAATTATTTACACAAAAGTATTAAATAATTATATATAAAAAATGTGTAAACAACTGAATAGTACCTTAACAGGCTCAAGCCACTTCCATTTCAAGCACTCATTACTATTCATTCTAAGAAGTCGCAGGGCCATGACAAATGGCTGCTGATCATGATAAGGTAGGACGCACATCATTAGCTCATCAACGTTTCGCAAGTGAACATTGTATCTGAAAATTTAACAATAAATTTGGCCAACTAAATTTGTGATAACTAATGCCATTGATAACACATGATGAAAAAGTAATCAGAGACATAGTTAAATAAAAAAGGATTATGCCATACTAAAATCAAGAGGAGTAAAATTGCTTAAGCTTGCAGAGATACCAATAGATACAGGTAACATTTTTTTAAAAATCAAAATATTACCTGTGCACCATCCACTCCATTGCTTTATGAGCTTCTCTTAACTGCATGTAAGGAGATAGCAATAATAGAAATCTATTGATTGTTTCATCTAGTTTCATGTTAACCTCTGAAGTTTGTATGTAACGCTGTAGAGTCTGAGAAGATGGACTAAACAAGTTTTGCTCATACTCCATAAATCTCTCATCTTTCTCCATCAATTGTTGAAGACCATTAATACCTAGTTTTCAATGAGATCAATTAACATGTTTCAAATCAATGTAATTTGAAATGTTTACCCCTATGATATTTAAACTTTCCTGATATTGAACATAGTTAAGAAGTAAATTATTTTAACATACACACAGGCTTGCAGAGCCGCCATAGTTTTTTTTCCGGCTCCCACAAATTTGACAGCTCCGGCTCCCTATTAAGATAGTATCACACGAGACAAAAATTTTTGTAATTGCGCCACACAAACATGCCACTGATAAAAAGTTATGCAAATTTTGCCGCGTTCACCCCCATAGTCAGAGGAATTTGAAAAATATGCGCATTTATTGTCGGTTTTACTAAAAACAAACCATTTTCAGTACATCCAGAATCATATCAATATTTTCGACCGAGGTTTCACTAGTCGCCATTTTCATAAGTAATAAAAAGTTATTTCAATGATAAAATTAGCAAAATGTAAAATGATACATTATTTAAAATATTTTAAAGACTTCAGTATTTATATTTATTATTTATAAATTCGAAGTGATTATTGTCGGACCCGGGAACCAATAAACTCCGATTTTTATTCGGACCCCGTCCCAATAAAGTCTGATTGTTATTCGGACACACAGCCTTATAAATTTATCTACTCTATTTCAGCTATTCTGTATATAATAAAATTGTTAAATACAGAAAGCGACCATTTTGTTTTTAGTCTATTACAAATTTGCGGTCAAATAATATACAAAATGACGCGTAAAATTTTATTTTTAAATGATTGATACAATTATTCTATGAAATAAAACTGTTTTAACTTTAAATATATCAAAATAACATGCCATTAAAAAAAATTCGGAGGGTAAACAAGATTTAAAACGAACACAAAACGATTCCCCATTAAAGATTTCTTGTGGTGATGTGCGTGCACGCTATCATTTAAAACTGTTACTGTTGTGGCGTTCGTAAAACATGACAACATTTCATATTGTAGAAGGCAAACAATCAAACAAATTTGGAATTTTAAAGCTAAAAAAAAAAAATTCTGCTTTAAAAAAAAACATTTGGGAGCCATGGAGCCGCCAGATTTTTTTAGCTCCGGCTCCAGCAAAAGCGCGGCTCCACGGCTCTTCAGCTCCGCAAGCCTGTATACACATTTACAGAACACTTGGATTGCACTCAACAAAATAAAAAATATTATATTATTTAATTTGATGTCCAGTCTTTAGTCACTCAGTAACTTACCTACTATTAACTATCTAACATTCTAATTATTTATTAAATTTAGATTTACAGTTTGTCAATTTATGTTAAACAAAGTTTAAGTGATAAATAAAAATACAACAGAAAATGATGGCATAAAAATATTTCACTTAACTAATTATATAAATATTATGAACAAAGCTGACTTATTATAAACAAGATAAAGTAAAATCTTGGTAAAATAGAATAACTAACCTATGTTATAGAAATGTTGTTTATCAAATTTTGCTGCTTCCCCTTCATCATAGAGAAATGAAGCTTGCTTCAGATCACCACTAAGCAGAATCTGTGTTTCTGGAACTGCAAGTTTTTTTAACTGAGCAGCCAATGAAGTCATTTTATGCTCTCTTTTGATATGATGAATGAATCTGGCAAAATAATAATTAGACATGATATAAAAATATGCTTACAAGTTCAAGTTGTAAACTTTGTAAATTGTGTCTGTAAACCTTAAAAAACCTGATAAATGCCATTAAATGTTAGTTTTGCACAAGAAAACTTAAACTAAGGAATATAGTTAGCACACACTATGTTGAGACTTAAGATCTTTTAGTCTGATTTAAGAGATACCAAAAAAGAGCATTCTTATTAGTGATGAAAGGATTCTCAACCATTTTTTAAAATCCAAAAACGATTCCTGATGTTATTTGTATACAAGATGTTACAAGTACACACATCATCTGTTCATGTATTAGTTAAATGTGTTACAGAGTCCCCTGTGCAATTAAGGTGCGCTAACATCATTACATGAAATGACTTCAATTCACAGCTTGAAACTAAGTACCTATCTTTGATGATCAACCTAATTTTGAAAATATGGTAAGCTTATATCGTTGGCATAACAAATGTGAGCTAACTCCATATAAGCAAAAAATGAGAAAGAATGCAGCCAGTGCCAAAATTGAATTAATTAGAGGCTAAATAATTTAAGTGCTACTCAGGACAGAATAGGGCCTACTGCCACCAGAGTGTTCTAATCAGTGCATCCCTATTAATTTAATTAATAATCAATTGATTGTTAAAATTTTTAAGTTGAGATATATGTCAGGAGTAGGAATAAAGAGATTGTGATGCTAATGATTTAGCCTTTAGGGCAGGGGTGGGCTCTCTGAGTGATGGACCAAATTGGGTTGGTAAATTTGACAGATGGGCCAAATCAAGAGATTGTTGTCATGAACTTGTATAAATTAAATGTAAATGTTATAACATAAAAGGCTAGAGGTCTGAAACAAACTGCAGGTTGCAGGACAGAATAAACAGTTCAGTAGATCTGGGCCACCTAGACTGTATAGTATTAATTATGTTTAAAGAGATAAAAGTATTACATAATTTGCGGGTATAATGATATATTTATGTCACTTTCATGAGTCTCGAAAAGTCCTATAAATGATTCAACTAATTCTGTTGAACTTTGCTTTTCACTATCAATGATCAGACCAGTTTTCGAGACTTGGTCAAGAGGATAGTAGTTTTGTAGCTTTATTTGAGAGCATTATTTAATGGTGTCCGAACTGGAGCTGAATATGTAAACTTACCGTTAACTGCTTAAAAACTATGTACTGTATACACAATTCATAGCATTACGTTTTCTTTCACAATGTTTTGTTTGGCTACTAAGAACAATTACTTGTTACATTAGAAATAAACATGAAACAATTTCGCCATGTGTATATAACTATTTGAAAACATAAAGTACTCTATAAAAAAGTAATCGTTTACAATCCACAATACTCGACTACATTTCAAAGTTTAGAACCCATGTAGTATTATTATCTTATAAGAACTTACAGTTTACACACATTCAAATTTATACATTCAATATAGGCAGCAGTACTATATAAACTTAAAATATATAATATATTTCATTTTAAAGTGTTGTATTTGTGTAAATAAAGGCTCGTAAATAGTATTGATAAAATGATAATCGAGTATTTTTTAACTTTGTAAAAAGAAGCGAAACAATTTTTTTCGATTGTATTTTTTAAAATAAATCTCTATACGTTTATTAAAATAAAAAGATAAGAATTTATCTGGTGGCAAACAAAAAAATGCTAGCCTGAAAATACATACTTTCGATCAAATAATTGCAACCAACTGTTTACAGGAAATATATAATGTGAATCATTATGACGTTGCTGTATTAGCCTAGTACTGTACTGTACTGTACTGTGTACAGATGAGATGTTATCTCTTAGAATGACTTAGAACATATATGCCACTTATGTGACAGTTTTGTAATGCCCTTCTTTCATCTCCACCATGGCCGATAGTGCGATGGCCATGGAGACACCGCGGGAGACACGAATGGAACTTTCACCAAGACCCCCAAAAGTTCCCTATAAGTACTCACTGAAGATCGAAACCGGGATCCTTAGATCGAGTCCTGCGGTTGGAAATAGGATATACGCGGACCCATAGGTTCCGTGAGAATATTATTTTTTTCCGCAGACAAATTTTGACATCTTCAACAATTTCTTTATAAAAATTTTTTTTAATATTCGAATAACAATGTTCGATTGCATAAACTGTTCAATTAGCCTTGTTAGAAAAACAAAAGATTACTAAAAATAGATTTGTTTAGACTGCGCTTGACTGCGCAACTCGATGCGCACACATCTGGCGTACAAACAAACATTTTTTCTCAATAACTTATGTAGAGTTGGATGACATTTGATCGTTGTTTTATTACAGAAATTTGATTTTTCTAGTGAAAAAGGCACATTGCTCCTGTAGGACATGTATATATGGTAGCTTAACTGTTTGATATTGATGGTATGAAACGATTTTCGTCTCCGAAACAAAATCAACAAGATCGGAACAATGAGTATAACATACCGTAATAGTAACATGGATACATACTAAGAGACGTGTACTCTACTGACATTTAGTCGGAAAAGACACAATACAGTGTAATAAAACACCCATATATATGTAGCAAACATTAACCAATAGTAGGTTTGTTGAAGATTGATTTCTAGCCAAGGTGAAAGAACAAAACATAGTCATACTATTCCATTGGCAATACATTCATCAATGATTCATGCCGATTGATAGCAAGCCGTCTAAGCAGATAGATGCAAATGATTGAAATAAGTCTTTTGAGTCCAGCCTTTGACTGAGTCATCGCGCCAGAGACCAACAATAATGAGATTTTAAACATGGATTAGTCTGATCAAGGTATGAAGTAACATTTTTGAGCCACTTCATATATGAATAATAATTGATAGTATTGTAGTATTAGTCTAACATTCTAACTAAATGATATATATGGAAGGGGCTAAAGCTAAGAAAATAATTATCTCAACTTTTGAAATTTTTATTTATTTGTATATTGTGTTATGTTGCAATTATCTGTATTATTTTTTAGTTCAAAGAATGGTTAAGACAAAGTTTCCAAATCCCAAAGCTGTGACAACTGTTTGTGACAGTAAATACTTTCTGATTGAGGTAAAAATCACTATCGAGTCTATTGTATAGCACATATTACCTAGCACATATTATTAATTTGATTTTATTATTTTTACATAATTATTTATAGTATTTGTATTTTATATTATATGGCTTAAATGATAATTTTTTTTCAGTAATTTACTGAGTAATTTAAAAGTGATGCCTGTTTTAATGCACCCATCTTTAGGTGCCTCAATTTTTCTTATTTAATAGGTCTTCAAAAGTTGAAGTATAGCCACAACTCTCAGTCTTAAAGCGTTGATTGAAATGTGCAAAGCCAGTCAAATGACAGCATTTCACAAGTATAGGATAGACATCCTGCCTGATCATAAAGTTGAATTAGCATTACATTCAGTAAATATTAATTAATTAAAATAAAGCTTTAACAATACAGAAAAAGAATTGTCTCTTATTGTGCACTTGATGAATAAGTTTGATGTGTGCAATTGCTAATGTTTTATTTGTGTAAACATAACTGTAAAACACTGTGTGTCTAATAAATAATACAAATTCAGTCACAACAGTAAAAAAAAAACACTTCACATATTACAGCTATTAATATTTATTAGCAATTATCTTGTTAACATACTACACATAATCAATTCTTAACAAATCCATTAAGAAAATCTCAATCTTTGATGGACATAACAGCAAATGAATGGAATTCTTGGACTTTTGAAACTTTCTTTAAAATGCATACCAGGAAGACAAAATGATGACTTATCTAGAAAGAGAAAAAAAAGTTGTTTAAAAAAATATCAATGTAAAAAAAAAAAAACGAACACTAGCTCATTTCATCAGTTTCAGTCTTGTTATTACAATGCCCTGATGGCTTTGCTTCCACAAAATATGTCAGATGCTTACATAAAGCTGGGTGAACTTTGCTTCAGTGGCGCAACTAGGGGGCGGCATTGGGGTCATTTGCCCCCTCCGAAATAAAAAAAACTAAAAGATTAGACCAAAATTTGTTTAAAATAAAATATATAAAAAAAGTGATTTTTTAATACAAAAAATCCCCCCCCCCCTGAAAGTTTGGTCTAGTTGTGCCTCTGCTTTGCTCTACACTGTACCAACACCTGCCCAACTCCTTAACAGTACGAACATGCTGGATTTTATCTTTAATTTTAACAATAAAAATGTGTTAACATTATAATTAATTGAATAACTTTATATTTCATTTGTTTTAAAATAAATCACACTAATTTGTGACTAATCATTGGTCATCAAATTTTATGGTTTTTACTGGTGCTTAGATTACAAAGAATATTCGTAAAATATTCAACACTGTATTCAATAAATATTTTTATACAAATCATTTACCAAAAAAAAAAGACATTGAATCGTAAAGGTTGATCCTTCCTGATACCATAGTCATTTGGCAGAAATGAAGCTTTTGAGCTTTGCACCAGTAACAAAGTATGTCTAGAAAAAAGAATGTAATCAACGTGAATTAGTTTTAGTAAATATCAGCACATTTATGATTTTATACTAAAGGTTTATAATTAACGCCATAGCTCAAAGCCATTACTGATCTATAATTCTGACTATTGGGAATCCAAGCAAAAACAAATTGCCTGTAAATATGGTTCTATTGCTTTTAATTTAGCTAATATTATTTTAAATTAAATTATTTATCTGTATACAGAGACCAATGTAATTTTCTGTTTCTAACAAATTTTATTACAATGCATAATTAGTTAAATTTCATGTACTGGTACATAATTAATGACAAACACAAGTTAGATCCCTTCTAGTTCCAACACACTGAGCAAATCCCTATGACATGTCAACTAAATCAGCTTTATACAATCTTGAAGTTCCCTTAAGCCCCTAAGGGCTCATTGGGGCAGATGAAGTGTTTCAGTAACCTTGGCATATAAAGGGATTGTGTGGTTAGCACAATGCCCAGCCGCCTTTACTCCCCCAACTTAAAGTCAGGTACCAATATAAAGCTAGGTGGACTTGGGGACTTTCACCTGAAAATCCAAAGGGTCTCATTGAGATTCGAACCCAGGACCCTGTGGTCAACAGTCAAGCATTCTACACCATTCGACCACCCATCCCCATTTATACAATCTTGACTTACTTGAACTTCTTGCGAAGCAAAGGACCTCTGCAACCACTCTCTAGAGCACTCTGTTTTGGGGGGGCCTTTTTCAATTCCCTCCATGTCTGTTTGCAGCTTTTCATCTCCTGCTCGCAAGACCTTCTCCAAGTGGTCTTTGGGCGGTCGATTTTTCTCTGGCCTTGGGGGTTCCACTGCAGGCTTTCTTATACACTCTGCATGTTCAGATTTTGCACACTTCAGTCAAGGCATTAGTTTGTGTTCATAAGATGCCTAAGTAAAAAAGAAAAAAAATTGTTCATTGATCAAATAAAGAGTATTTGTACCAATTTTATTTTTTTCTTAATACATTGTAAAAATAATTATCTTTTTTCTCCATGTAGCAAAAAAAAGCTTTTTCTCAGCAATAAAATTATCATTTATTTATAATAATAAATAAATTTTTCTAACAAAAAAAGTTTAACTATTGATAAAAAAAATAATTTTCACAGCTTTTATTATTTATGCTTAGGTTTAAGTTAAGCCTTGCTTTAACACTTAGACTAAGTGCTCAGCCTTATTACTATTTACTAAATGACCTTATAAGTTATGATGACCGCATTATTAAATGTTGCAACAACAATTTAGCTAATTTAAACTACTATATCATAGCTTTTTTTTTTATAAATATCATGACATTTAAGTTATAACCACATGAAACGACGTTCACGTTCTTAGCCTTGGCTTGGCCGAAAATACAGCCCTATACTGAGTCATAGTGTCATGGCGAACATGACGGATAAATAATTAAGCTAATTTAACTTGTATTAATGTCAGAACTTATCACTGTGGCATGTCACTTTAAAAAAAAATATTGTAATTATATTTTTGTTTGAATAATGGGCCATTTCGTGAAATTTCTTTTTTTACAATCACACAGCAGAACGTTGCGTACACATTACAAACAAACTTGCCATGACCATGTTATGTTACACCATGCATTTATTTTGATATTTAGGAATTTTCAAGACAATTTTAGAAAACTATACATTAATTTAGTTATTGTGTTTCTAGTTATAGAAAATAAAACGTATTCTTACCTAAAAAAGAGACCATTTTATGAAATAAACTGTTTAAAATGTTGCCTTCTCCTCTATACAATCACTATTGCTAGAAAAACTCTTGTACGCCGGAAGTTGACTCCCATGTGATTCTCGTCAAAATCACATGCCGGAAATGAGATTAAATGATATACAGCGCCATCTATTCTAACAAGCTCTATTTTGAGACGGGATACCAACGAGACTGGAACTGTACTTGAGACTGAGCCTAACGTTGATTTTCATTGTTGTTATGAAATGAACACCTTTTGATTAAATAAATTAATGAAGATCTCCGAGATGTAACATGTGAATATTTTTGTATGACAAAACTGCTGTCGGCAGACATTCTTTGTTGATCTGTATTTGTTTCATTAGTTTTGGGCAAGGTTTTCATTCAATATTCAACATCATGATGTCATTCAGTGTATAACACCCTGATATCATTCATTATGCAACATCCTGATATCATTCAAAATACTACATCCTGATATCATTCAATATGTAACATACTGATATCATTCAATATACAACATCCTGATATCATGCAGTATGCAACGTCCTTATATCAAAGTATACACATATTCAAACAATCTGTTAAGCTTTTTTTTTCAATATGCGCTTTTTAATTTTTTTTCAGTTACTTGAAGTAAAATTAAATCTTTGCATATGAGAAGAATAATTTGGCCAAGAATTTTATCAGCCAGAGAAGAGATTTAGGGAAGACATGCTGTCTAAAAACTTAAAGGAATTCGTGTGTCATTTGCAGAATTGAATACCAGGACGGGTAAATGTCAATCGAATACATTGACTGTATACCACATCTTACCTAGCATTTTCATTAAATTTGGAATGAAAAGATCATGACAAAAAAAGAACCATGTTGGTACCTAAACTGTTGCCTTACTTACTTTATGAGTTGTTGTCGTAGTGGCACTGTAATAGATAGGGTTGCCTTGGGGGGGGGGGGCATAATGCTATTCAGGCGTCTGTTGCTTTTAGTACCAAATGCACGCGCATAATTAAATACCGAGGGGGAAAAACTTATTTGGTAAGCACTAAATACATTCTCAAAGGCTGCGGAGAATGCATTGTGAGTTTGTTACTATTGATTCCAGTATTGGCATAACTGCTATAGGTGAGTATAAGCTTTAGTCCATGTCACTCTTGACTCAATACTGGAGGCTTCTGCCAGGTGACATCTGTTTGTGGCATTGGTACGACTTGAACTCTTGGTCAATTTATTATTGCAACAGAAAAAGATGCAAGCGAAATTTCATTTATGTTACGATACAGCAGAGTTGGCTTCATCAGATGCATGTATTTAAAGTAACAAAAAGAAATGATGTGCCATGGGCTGCTTGGAGCCCTTTTTTGCTATGGCCTAGATCCCTTACATGCTATGGATGACCCAATATGCTGCCTCTCCTATATAGCACTAACATTCTTTGCATGACACACGCGCTGTCTCTCCTATACAGTATTCGCGAAATACGACAACAATAAACTTTACAAGTTTTCACCTGGAAGTTTTAAAATATTGTCTCAAGAAATCAATGGTCGTGTTATCAATAGTAACTATTATTTGTATGTTCAAAGTATATGCTGGAAAGCGCCCCCCCCCCCCACGCCACCCCTTCCCAGGACTTTCGCCAACTAATCTCCACTAACTGGAACCCTTTTCGCTTATTACATCCACCATTTGCTTATTCTTTTTATGGCAGATTACTCTACCTGACGAGCAGGGCCTAATCAGGCCCTTTGCTACAGATTATTTTACACTTCGAATACATAAGTATTCACCAATCTACATTTTTTTTGAAATGCCATGTTCCCCGAACGTAGAATGGGACGGAGCGCCAAAGTAACGCGACATAATTTAGAATGAATATCAACCTGCTGAATGATGCTGTAAGGCTTTACTTGTTTTTATAACAACACTTTATATCAATCCGCGGTGGGGTAGAATTATATAAATCGCACTCGAAAAAAAATGCAACGGCCACATCAGCTGGCTGTGCACCCGATGGTTTTTCAACCACTAAGTTGCAAGTTGCTACCTGCTACAAGCAATTAGCATGATGTAGATACATTCAACATCATTCTTTGTTCAGTTTCTACACCTTAGTTACCAAAGTGAGTTATTAAAAACAACAACAACGTTATCTTACTACTTATCAAATCAAAGAGATAAAGAACAACTGTAAATCTAATATAATAACAAGATCTATGTTAAAACATGAAACATGTAGACAGACATTGATCTGTAGGCGTATTTATAACATGAAATACCTCGACTAACATCAATAAAATTAAAACTTTTACGATGTGATTTTTATTTGCGTACAGCAATAGTAAAAGAAATGAAAAAGATATTTTAAATTTTGACCATATTAAAAAAAAACAACTAAACTACATCTATATTAATTCTTTTACTAACAAAATATGTTCTGCATATTACGTGTTACTTATGTCCAATGTAATAATACAATGTACACTAGGGACTTTCATCAGTTAAATTGCATTGGACTGTTTTTTTGTTTTCAAAGCTAATTTCTTTTTGCTTTTTGGTTTAGCGTACAGGATACATGCTTATCATATAAATGTAGTAGACTTTTAAAAGTCATGTTTGATGACTATAAAGACGTATGTGTAAATTAATCGGGAGCGCGGATGGGAGTGGAGATGGGGCCCCGCCAAAAAGTTTCTAATTGGGCCCTGCAGACAGAGCTCTTACTATTAAAGCTAGAGGTTCCTCACATGTACTCGGACTAGCCAAAAGGGATACTCGTATTAATTATTCATATTGATGACACGCTACGGATGTTTGTGAAATGAATAGATTTGTTTATATTGTCTTTTTGAAGTTTCATAAATATCATAGCCAACGAGCTTTAATTTGGTACTTGACATCAGTTAAGAATGGTGTTTACTACACAGTCCCTCGCTGTGCTATGAATTTGATATATCGTCTACCCTGTTGGTCCTGATGGGCTAGGTCTTAGGGTATCCGTTAATTAAGGGACGAATGGTTGTGCAGTGTATGGCGCTCCACTGTTGACTAAAAGGTCCCAGGTTCGATCTCCGGTAAAAAAATCACTGGATTTTTCAGGTCCTATTGAAGGTTATCTCTATGAATCCCGTGGTGTGTCTATGGCAATAGCACAAACGGCTATGGCGATGATCTCGAGAGATAAACCGTTCGATTAATGATTTACAGGATCTAAGTGATAAATATCTCATCCTTTCAGCGACTGAAAAACAATGGGGGACAATTGTTATTAGACGTTCTGAATAAAAAAAATAATTTTTGACTAAAATTTGTACAAACAGCAATTGTCAACATAATCATCTTCTCTCCTTTACTAACTAAATCCAGTAGGAAACAAATTTGTTTAACTAGTAAGATGATTAGATTGAATATTTAAAACGTGCTTTATAAGTACAAAGAAGTACCAGCTAATGACAGCAAAGAAAGAATATCACACTCCACGGGTATAAGTAGAGTTAAACAACATGAAAGAATAAGACATTTTAACACATGTTTTAGCTGTGTGTGCAAAAAAACTTTAATTTTTGTATAGGTTAATGAATGTCAATTATTAACACATGAAAATAATAATAAATACTTTATACACATCCCACTTAATATAAATCATTACAAAAAACATTTATCTAAAATTATAATTTTTTTCTATAGGTCTCCAAATATTATCTAATACCCTACATAAATATTGGCTACAAAAAAAAAACACAACCTTTCAAACACCTTTACTACTAAGTAAAAAGATCTACAAAATATACTTTATATACATTACAGTGTCATTTTAAATGATTAATGTCCCCTTTCAGAAAACATAAACAGGGGAAATAAAATATTTGGAATGTTAAACCATCAAACGAAAAAATACACCTAATGCAGTTACCATTATACGGATTATCAATAACTAATACTTTCCTTGGATACGATACAACAATTTACAAAAAAGTATCCACATAAAAGAGCCATTTATAGCATATGTGCTGAAAGCCCTTTTCTACACAAGCCAACTGAATGACAAACCAAACACCTAATGACACAGTGAATTAAGAAGCTAATAAAAACAATTGACCAAATGAAGAAATCCTTCTTTTATCGTTAGATTTTAAGCTGATAGTCAAAGAGCTTATGAAATTATTTAGTGGAAAAATCCTCATGTATAAATGTTAATACCATGAAATGATTCCTGTTTTTTTTTTCACATCTGGCATAATTCAGTTGGTGGGATATTTAAGAAAAAAGTAGGTTATGCAGGAGAGCTTAAACTTTCAGGTAAAAAGAAAAAAAAATAACACACAAATTTAATTCATAGATTAAATTTTTATAAACAAAACTAATATAAGTTATCAGCAGGTTAATGGTTTATTCACATGAGATAAGAAAAATGAAAAAAACTATTCTAAGTTTCTGTACATAAATAATTTGTAAAAAGCGTTATGGTAAACATCTGTTTCTAGAATAGGAAAAATTAGCAGCACAGAAAGTGTTAATATGTATATACACTGATCACAAAAATATAAATCAAACACATGAGACTCAGTGGTACAATATATATATATATATATATATATATATTTACATATAGTTATATTACAAAGCAGAAAGTATGTATGAGAAAAATACAGGGTATTAGCTACTGACTTGAAAGAGAGGTGATACATGTATTTAAAAAATAGGAACAATTCTAATTTCACTACAAGTTTCTATATCCAAAAAAACAACAAAGTAATGAAAGTAGAAATGAATGAAAACATCAATTAATGATGGACTAATGTCAATTTAAAGCCATTAAATGAGATCTTGGATCTAGTTAAAAAATACAGCCATTGTAACAGATAAATGAATATTTACTAAAATCATTTATGGTTATTCTGTGGAGCTTCAATAACTTATAAAAAAATATTTTTTTCCTTAATATTACAAATCACAGTAACTTATGCACATTTGCGAACATTAAAATTTTTTTCCTAAAACTATTGCACATTGTAGCATCTTTTATATTCTGAGGAAAAAAAATTAACTAATACGAGGAAAAAATTACTAAGGTGGAAAAATATTACCTGTATCACTATGAAGAATTTACAAAATAATATCTTTTTTCATAAATGTACAATGAAAAAAAAATAATAATTTACAAACAAAATTATCTAATACCCTATATTATTAATAGTAAACAGTGAAGTTTGTTTAATAAAATTGATAAGTGATTTCCTGTCATCATACAAATAATTGGAATGAAAATATTTTAAGATTAAAATGATTATGTAATTTTTACTAGACATATAATCATAAAAAAAAAGATACTGTGGATATTTTTTCCTAATATAAATTCCAAATCAATGATATAATAAATAAACAACATAAAAAAAACTTAAGTCAAATATCTAAAAAAATAGGAATGTCATTTTAAATAATAATTACAGTATAAATACAAAACACAGAATATAATATCAATATGTTCCCCCAAATAAATATGCAATAAGCACACAATGCTATCATTTAAAGGGTCCAAATTTGATAAAGAGTTTTTACTTAGCAAAAAAAAAAGTCTGCCTATAGTAACACTATTCTGCCCTTGTTCTAAAGTCTAATGTCCTCTTTTTCTTAGTTTATGATTTTATTTTATGTCAGAAAAGTGCTTAATAAACAAGTATTTCTTCCAATGAAGAGCTTTTTGTTTATGTTTTAGTTTAAAGCCAAATAAGTTTACGTAAGTCACTTATGGCACAATCTCTATTACTTTTTATTATTATTGTCTATAACCAAAATGCCCACCATTAGCATAAATCTGTGCTTTAGATCTGCCAATCCTGCATCAAAGGCCACACTCTCTCTCTCCACCTCTTCCATAATATTAGTTCAGACAACATACTGGTATTAATAATAAAATAAAATATCTATTACGACCATAAAGATATAAAAATCTCTATAATATTTGTGCACTTTAGAACAAACTAAAGCCTACTAGTTTTAGTATTAAAGATTTAGAAATAGAAACCATTCTTATCTTAAGATAAAATCTTTACAACAAACTCTGCAATTTTACTGATTCCAAGTACTTTTTCCTAACAAGCTCATATCTTTAGCTATATTACATATTCTGAAAATGACGCACAGATTAAAATAAATAATGAAAATTACAATCAAGAATTTGATTTAGTTTTAATGAAACGCAGTGGCTACGGTTCGGTCTGACCGAACGTGTATTTTTTTTTTCGGGTACCAGCCTTACTTATTATTGCATAGCGGCCGAGTCGCTGCACTGAACTATATAACAACATAATTTTTTTTTTTTTTCAGGATTAGGGTTAGGGATAGGGTTAGGGATAGGGTTAGAGATAGGGTTAGGGTGTGGAGCAATATTATCTATGGCTGGTACCCTAAGTAAAAAAAATACGGGTTCGGTCGGACCGAACCGTAGCCACTGCCTTAATTAAATCATTTAGTGCTGGTTTAATGCAATATTCGGTAATATGAAAGCAATGAGATATTTAACTGAGAACAACCACAATGCTCAACATTTATTCTTAAAAGTCTCAGACATCATCAAATATTCCCTTAGGTGCTCTTCCATAGGGCCGACTGCTTGTTGGTCTAGAAAGCCTAGACTGATAGCCACCATTTTCATTACGGTTGATTCCTCTTCCATTGTTCTGGGCTCCATTGTACAGACCATCTTCAACATCTTCCCTGAAATCTACAGGTTCAACAGATCTAAGAAGCTCAGAGCGGTCATCCTCATCTGGGCTTCTTGGCACAGTATAACGTTCTGATAAAACAATGAAAATAATTATTTATGCAGCTTATCTCCAGACTGTTTAAAAACAATAATAAACATGATAAGAATTAATACCTCTTCTCTCTGCAGAAAGTGGAACGTCTTTGTTAGAAGGAGCTTCACCAAATCTTTCAGTCCACGTTTTTCTCCTTGCTTCTGCATCATTTTTTCTTTCAATTTTTCTCTTCTCTGAAAAAATGATTTACCTCATTATGGTCAAAATCATTATAATTATAAACATTAATATAGAAAATAAATCTGATAGAAATGAATACATTATTTATTTGTAAAGTTTGTAAAAATGATAGAAGTCAAGGTCTTTGAAGAATTAAACTGGTAGAAAGATATAGCTGAAAATATTCTGTATTATTTACAATTACTTTTTTAGAATACATAAAAGTAGGAAAAAATCTTGCACAGTTCACCTCTAGCAACTAATTCTTTTCCCTCATCAATCAGTTCCTGTGTCATGTCATCATCGCCAATGAACTGCTGAAATCCCAGAGCACTAAGAACCCGACTTCCCAGACTGAAGTATGTACATATACAAAGGAGGACTATCAGAATTGGAAAGTAAATGTTGAAGCCATTGGAAATTATAGAGATGACATCCATGTGGCCCATTATCTGAAATATTTTATTAAATTAAAAAAATTACTCAGGTGATAGCAAAAAATAAGGTTTCTTTTGACACATATACAAAAAATCTTTAGAAAAATGCTAGAGAAATGTATTTACTGTCTGAAAACTTTATTTAAAAAAAAAACAGAAAGAAAAAAAATTTATGATTTACTTTCAAAATTTATTTACTTTTTTACTTAAAGAAAACAGAAAATGAAAAAAAATGTTCAGATTTACTTTCAAAATTTATTTACTTTTTTACTTAAAGAAAACAGAAAATGAAAAAAAAAATGTTCAGATTTACTTTCAAAATTTATTTACTTTTTTACTTAAAGAAAACAGAAAATGAAAAACAAAAAGCCATAAGCATGATTAGATTTTTAGAATAAAAAAAAATTCAACTTAAAACATATTCTTTGTTAGTTTAAAGTTTAAACATAATAGACAGTCATAATATTTTATAATTTTTAAATTTCAGAAAAATCACAAAAAAAAAATATAAAAATTAAGTAGCATTATCATCTACATCACTGAGAGTGGCCTGGTAGAAAATCGTATGCATAAAAATTGAATTTTTTTTTAATTATCAGTTATGAAAATATATAATGTACTTGTTTAAAAAAGTAAACTCAATATAAAAAAAATAAAAGCATTTGATAAAATTGAATAAAAAGATTTTTATGAAGTAAGATTCAACAAAAGGTAACAAAATTAAGTTGAATGTAAAAATACATACTTTAGTATATGATGTCTCTTCAATTTTTCCATCTTGAATAATATGGCTATCCAAATGAATTAAGCCCAGGAAATTCAAACACATAGGTGGAGTTAGACGGCATAACATCCTGCAAAATTAATCAAATGAACTAATGATGTATTAAATGAAAGGATAATCATAATGTTAACCAAACTTCACAGACAGTATTTTAGATGCATTTTTTTTTTACTTAAGAAATTTTTTATTAAATGGTATTGATTATGATGATGACATTAACGCATACAAAAACAACAACATGTCATATAACTTAAAAGACAATCCAAAACTAATGACCACTAGGAGTCAAACAAGATCTCTATGATCTAGATACATACATTAAAGTAATATTTCAACTCAATTCAAACGTTTTAAAATGTTCAGTGTTTAGAGAACAGTATTATAGGTTTAGTACATACTTTTAATGTAAAAACTAAAGCAACTTACATGCCAATGAAAATTAAACTGTGTTCATTAGTCTGATGATGAGGTGCAATGTAGTAAAGGTTAAGAACTCGAATTTTAAAAACACTGAAGTACGCACAGAAACAAAGGTATGCTATAGTTAGCACTGACACAAGCTAAAATGAATGAAAATAAAGAATGAACTTTTATTATTATTATTGTTAAAAACAAATAAGAAATAGATCCTAATAAATGAACATTTGTCCAAGTCTTATGTGATTAAATACTGGTACCTCAATATAAACATAGTCATAGTTTTCCCTTGCTAGATTAATAAACACAGCAAAGAGGGAAAGAACTGGGTCTTTGATGAAAAATAAGCACTCTGACCAAACAACCATGAAAGAAACAACTGTCAGTAGTCCTGCACCCACCATGTACACATAGGGTCTCAATAAGCATTTCCAATGCCATTCTGTAAATAGTTCAATAAAAAAGAAGCCAGTAGAAATTTTGGGTGCATCTACATGTATTAAGGTTGATGAAATATTCCAAATATAGGCTGCATAACTAAAAAAGTTATTATTCTATTAATAAGCTAAATCAATATAGCAAGGGAATCAACAAATTACAATCAAACTTTACTAGCTTAAAAATTATTGCGATACATATAAAAATAGGCAATTTTATAACTGCATAAAATGAGTAACATACCAACACTGGGAGTATAAATTTTCCTCATCCAAGGAAAGTAGAAAACTCCCTTGGTCATATCAGAGTGCCTGTATTTTCTCTCAGAGCTTTGCAAGTTTGTATCAATATCTTCCCATTCAAGAGCTGTGTTAATTAAGTTTGTCCACAGTATGCTAGTGCGCCTCTGTATTTGACTTCTCCTGTTGTTTTTTTAAAGTAAGAATTATTAAAAGACCAATATTAAGTAGTATACTTTTCAGTAGAAATCTATTTTATTACTGGTATCTAAAAGTTTAAGAGTATAAGCGCATACACAAATAAAATCATACAAGATGGGCACAAAGAGATTTACAGACCTGATAACTTTTTTATGGAGTTTAACTAAAGAACTTTCACTGAGAATATCTTGGGGTTGATTAAAGTCTTCAAAATCATCGTTCTTTCCTCTAACTGACTGACGAGTACTCTCTGGGCACTGTCAAGCATAAATTAAAATAAATTACAATGCTGTGAATAAAATAATGTCAATTAATCAATGCAATGTACAACTGTATACATTAAAACAGTAGTATAAAATAAAAGTCTTTTAAGCTGAATAGTTATAAACAAAATTCTTTTTTAATTGATTCGCTTAGAAAAATTAAAAAAGCTATTATATGTTATACCTTTGTTAAAATTGTGTCCATATGTTTCCTTAAAGGATGGTTGTACCTAATTTTTTCAGCAGTTCGACGGGTTTCCTGTAGTTAATACATGTATTAACAAAAAATTTAGAATGTAGCTTCTAATCTAATCAAATTTAAAGTTACAAAAAGATAAAACAATTTAACAAAGATTAAAAGAAAACTAACCTCCAGAACATCTTCTAATGCCTCTTCAGCCTCAGTTTTCTCAGTGCTAAGTTTGGCAATTTTAAAATAAGTATTCGACAGCATGTAGCCTCTTTTTGATTTGTTCCATAGAGATCTAGGTACATCCACCAAACCATAACCTAACATTAACACCAGAACAAAGAGTCCCCATGTGTTACTTGCAGTTACACCAATTATTTTTAACTTTTCTCTGAAAAAATGAATTGGAATAATAATTTTAAGAAGTAGCAGTTAAGAACTCCTAAGGATACAAGTTCTAAGATATAATATCTGATATACTAAAAGTAATAATAATATTTAGAATATCTAATATATTAAAGGTTATAAGAATATTTAGAATATATGATACATTAAAAGTAATATTTAGAAAGAAAAAAAAAATACCCATCAATAGTGACATGTGCTGCCACATAAATTAAGCAAATTCCAAAGATAAGAAGATAAGTTCCATAAAAAATTGCATTTTCTATTAAAGCTGACTTTATTTTCCCTAAAACTGTAAAGTCACCAGTTTTAGCATAAGACTGCATCATTGGCATAATAAGCCTAGAAATTAACACAAAATGTATAACGATTCAACAATGACGAATAATCATATTTTTTTAATCAGTAAACTTAAAAAAAAATGTTTAAACATTTTCATGAAATACCAATCCACTAATCAAACCTTTACTTTTTTCCCAAATAATGTACAAGACATAAAGGCATTTGATACTAACCAAGTTAAAACTTGTGATGTCCAATAAATAATCCTCCAAAGAACTGGCAAAACTTGGTCAGGCACGTAACTTGCAGGTTGTTCACAACTGAAATTAAAACTTTCAACGCCACTATTGGAAATTAGTGCTTTGGATGGAATATCATTGCTATTAACATTACTAGTTGTTGAAGTATTATAGTATTGTGTACTGTTAGTATCAATGGTGGTGTATAATACAGTGGTTGATTTTGGGGTGTGATCTGATACACACTGCCTGTAAGAAGTCTGAAAAAAAAAGTACAATTTAAACTATTTTTACACTATCTATTGATGTAACTGAACATATATGAAAATAAGCAGTGTAAAATAAAATGTAAATATTTAAGATTATTATTAATCATTCCAGTGATATCACTTACCAGAGACACATCTAGTGGCAGAATAAATATGATCATCAAAGAAAAATACCATGAAATAAAGCAGCAAACTGTGATCAATATGTGTTGCTTTTTTAGATCTCCATAACGATGAAGTAAAAATGCTGCCAGAGCACATGTAAAAAGTATCTCTATGATAAGAGGTCCAGCACTCATTTTGAGATTTTCAACTGTCAAAAATAAGATTTAGAAGATTTTGGTATTGCAATTTATTTCTGACATTATATTCAGCATATCTATTAACTTAATTCAAGAAATTCAAGTTTCATTAATTATGTATATTAGAGATAAAAACAAATAACCCCAATGTCTTAGTCAGTTGGTAAGTTCTCCAAGGTTGTTATAGAAAAATCTGAATTTAACCACAATTAAACATGACAAACCTAGTGAATTATTTTTTTGCTAAGTTATTGCCAATTTTTTATAGCTATCATTTTTTTTATAACCACATCATAAAAATGGTGAGAGAATTTTTCCTCTACACACATATTTATTTCCCATTCAAATGGAATTAATTACTCAATTAATTTATATGGATAGAACTGATATTTTAAATGGATATTTCTAAAAATATGAGCTTGTTTTCAGAGCAGATTATACTTCTGATGATAAAATCTTATTTTAAAGGCAGATATTATTTTGATGACATTGATACAGTTCCAAATCATAATATTGATTGTAATTCAGTCAAAATAAAAAAAAAGAGAAAAACTAAAACATTTGATTAAATGCATTTTTTACAGGAAAAGTGAAGACTAACAATCTTTCGTATGTTTAGCTCTGTAACATATATGCACAAATAAATTCTATAAAAGCAAATCATATAATCTATATTCACACACTATGAGAACACTGATCTTTACCTATTTGTCTTCACTATTTTGGAAGCATAAGTCTTGTTATAAATTAATTTTCTTCTAGATCTAGAAGTACTGAATCAAACAATTGTGAACATTTATACTGTTTTGAGTGGTAATCAGTATTTTTTTTTAAGTTCTCTTAAGCCCCTAATGGCTCATCAAGGCAGATAACGTGTAGAGTTCATCTGTTTCAATAACCTCGACATATAAAGAGATTGTGTGGTTAGCAAAACACCCAGCCGCCTTAACTCCCCCAGCTTAAAGTCGGATACCCAATTAAAGCTGGGTGAACTTTCATAAGGACCTGAACAAATCTCAAGGTTCTCGCTGAGATTCAAACCCTGGACTCCTCAGGTCGACAGTCAAGTACTCTAACCCACATGAACACCCATCCCCTAATCAGTATATATTTGTGTTATCATTTAATAATCAAAGCATACTGAATGTTTCAGTTTCAATGAAATCAATGTCTGTAATTCAGAATAATGAGGATTACTATTGCCATTTACAAAATTACTTCAAGAAGGCATGGGAAGGTTGGCCCTAGCCTTAGACGGTAATCCCTTATTTTAGGGGCAGAAAAGATTTTGATCAAAATACTTTTGGTGGTAAAATAAGAGATTACCCCTTAGACTAGGTCAAATGTTGTATTTCCTGCAACAAAGATTGATTGTAACAACTATTAGGATATCATATCCTAATAACATATACTGAACCTATACGACTAAATGATATTTCGAGAACGTAATTTTATGAATTATTCTAGTATATTATTGTATATGCATGATCAAGGTTAAAAGAATAAGGCAATATAGTACGTCCTGAATAGGTTGGTTAAAGATGAATAGGTAAAGTATAGGCTAGCTAAGACAAAGTTGTCATTATCAATCTAACCAACACGATAATCTATAATGAAAAATTAATAATTATCAATTATTTTACCTGAAATTCAACCAGAATAAACATATATTACTATTTATTAAATATAATTTCATTCATCTTTGTCATAAGCTTTATCACAAATGCATGATTATTTATGTCCATCTTAATCGTGATTGACGTCAACAATCAATAAAATTTAGAATAATTTCCCTTTAATCAGATGGCGCTAGCGTGAAATAAAAGCAGCAACCTTATATAGCTAGGTGACAAAAGAAAAAACGCATTATTTTAACGCAGTGGCTACGGATACGACCGGTCGCGCATAAATGGTATGCATAACCATTACAGATAAAATTTAAAGGCATGATTGACAAAGCAGAGAACTTTGTGACAGTCACAGCTGTCTTTACACTTTACATTCCATTAGGTACTTCAATCACTTGTGAAAATTTCCAACGCAAAAATCATAAAATGATGGGTATTATAAAATATCTCATTCATTCAACTGAATTCAACTCTAAACCATTTTCCAAATCTGCAAAGATCATTTGTCTAGCTCAATTAAAAGCAAAGTTTTGAGATTTTTAGTGTAAGAAAAAATACGGTTATAAGTAGGTCAAAATTTGCGACCGAAATTTTCACACTAATAAGATAGCTAAAATCGTTTGAGGTAGGGCATACTAAGCTGAAAGTTTGGATTTCGCTACAGACATGTATGTCTCAGCGTTATTAAATAACAAAATTGAAAAGTAGAGGTGACCATCATAAACGAGGGCCTATCTAATAAATAATTCTTTAGGCTATCATGAGCAGTGGCGTAGTGAGGGGTGGGCAAGGGTGCATCATGCCCCGGGCTCTACTCACAAATGGGCACCAAATGGTATATTTTACATATAATATTATATGGTTTTCGAATGGGGCGGGGGCGCTAAAAATGTATTCTGCCCCGGGCGCGAGTTAAGCTCGCTATGCCACTGATCATGAGCTCCAAAGACTAAAACAACCGTCGCTTTCCAAATTCCACAATCTATATAAAAAGAGCTGGCAGTGAGAGGCAAGATTGTCGGCTCTCATGGCGGCCTTAGCTTTAAGTTCAAATGCAAAGGACCAAGAACAAGTGTTCAATGATTATATATGGTATCAAATAGCCTATATCGCGATGGACCTTGGATTGGAGGAGTCGACGTCACTCATGATCTATAGTTTCTCCGACTAGGCAAGGGGAGACGATCATTGGGTGTCATCATCCCTATATATGGGTAGTGTCCATTTCGGAAGGAGGCTCTCATGGACTGCTCTCCTCGCTGGAGTTTTCATCACGGGTCAGCCAAATATCTCTCCCTGTCTGACCTTTCATCGATGACCGGAACCAGGAACTCTCGATCAATCTACGCCACTCGGCCATCCATCCCACATGACCGTTATCCTAGCTTGAAAACCACAACACTTTCCTGTATGCTCAGAGCTTGGTACACACATATTCCAATGAGCTGTCATCACACGCATGGAAACTTTCCATCGCAAGCGATTCTGCCCTGCAGGGGCCAGGCGCGAGTGTTGCCGGTCTATCCATTATACAGCTATAAAATGGTCCTTTGTTTATTGAATATAGTTAGCATAATCATTCATAATAAAATGACTACACGTTTAAATATAACACCATTTATAAATCGTATATGTTGTTAGTCCAATACGTCATACAAATATATAAATCTTTGTACGTTTGTGCTTTGTATATAGCATAAAAAACATCAATACATTTTTCGCTAAGAGTTATGACCGGCAACACTCACGCCTCGTCCCTGTTATTCAAGTGCATGCCTTAATGTCCAGGGCCCACTTCTATCGACTTAGAAGAAAATAACAAAGTTCTCTTGATCATTGTGATTACAAGTACAAGCTATCTCAGAGTTACGGCGGTAGGTACATTTTACTTCACGTATTAGTACTATTAGGTATTTTTTTTTTGTTTCGCTTGGCATATGATCCGGTTTAGTGTCCAGACCTAAAAAGAAGATGGGGTTAAGGCATCCAGTGATTCAGCATATTACTCATGGACCTTTGACATATCTCCAATTGCGAAATCGTCTAATAGCGTATTACTGCACCCAAGTGTTTTAACAGCACCACCCCTTCCTAGCAGCGGATCTGAACGTAAGGCATCACTATTGAACAGCGGTGGGCAAACTTTTTGACCAGCGGGCCCGAGCTAGACCAGATGGGTGGAGTGAAGACATTAACTAGTTTAAATTGTAAATGTCATAACATAACAGTGTGGTACTGTGCTGGATACTGAATCAAGTAACTGGCCGCAGTTTGCCCATGGCTGCTCTTGAATCTCAGTTTCTCTGGTCTAAGAATACTCAGTCTATGTACAACTAAATTATTCAACAATATTAATGTTTTAGTTTTAAAGATTAAGAGGTGAAAGTTCTGGATTCCAGTTTTCAATTTTATTTTGTCTAATAGATTAATATTCAGAGAATACACCTATCTTTATTTACCAATTTATAAACTAGTACATTGTATTATAATCTCTTTATGCTATAAAAAAGGAGTAAATTCTGTTTTTACAAATCAAGTACTTATTAAAATTTCCATTAAATTAAGTTATTTATTAGGTGTCTTATAGCAAAACAATGTCAAAACATCATTAGGAACACAATAGTATAATTGGATGTATTTTTATTGAACAGCTTATGAAGACATACAGTTTTAGCTTAAACAGTTCATTCAGTTTAAAAATGTACTTAAAGACAAATAATTTTTAGCGGAACATTTTATTTTACAGGACAAAAATAATGAGATCTATTATAAAACCAAATTTGTAAGACTTAAATATGTGACATAAAAAGAAATATAAAAATTGTATAAAAATTGCGTTATTTTTATTACTTTTATTAACAGATGGATCAGTTAAGAATTCACTAAAATATATAAATTGAGCAAGTGCTGACAAAATATGATGGCCAAGTTTTTCTAAAATTTATATTCATAAGATCAGACAGATCAAAATATATTTGTGTCGATTCTTCAGTAAAAATTTGATTCCATTAAAAATATTATTAAGGTAACAATGTCATAATTTATTTTGTCTAAGTTAGTTCAACACAGCACATTAACTTATATTTAAAAGTTAATGCACATATTTTTATTTATAAACACCCTTGTTAATTTGTTTTACACATGTGCTTATTAATCAACATAAGATTTATATAAGAACAAGGAGTAACCTTATAGGAATAATATAAATAAGTTTGTGTGTTTACATAATTTAAATAATATACAAATCTCAGTAGTTTTTAAAAACTTCAGAAATGACCCCTGCATACTAAAGAAGAAATGATTTATGGTGGATTTCAATGTAGGAAAAAAACCCAGCTTTAAAAAAAAATCATTATTATATTTTTTTTAAAGTGAATGTTGATTTAGGACTTTTACCCTTGGTTATGGCTATTTGGAGCATTATCAACATATTTCTTATGCACTATAATGTCTTTTTATTCATTAATGCATTTCTTACATTCAAAAGACTAGTTATTATCATTTTGATTCTCATAATGCACTAAAGTGGGAATGAAATTATGACATGCCATTTCTCAAGCCATGATGATAACAAATTAACATAAGTATTATAAAATAACTGTAAAATGGCATTATGCTGCCTTAAAAATAACAAACTGAATATAGATCGTCTATTCAATTTCCAAGATACTTAAATACTGACTAATATCTTTCATTGAAAAAAAAAATGTTGACAAAGTGAGTCAGAAAATGATTGATGTAAAAGATTATGCTACTATAATTTAATTGTTAAACAAATCAAAAACTTGCAGGATGCCAACAAAAAAAAAAGAAGCATGCTTTTCTAATGTCCAAAATTACAAATTCTGAGTATTTTGATAATAGAAACTGCAATTGTATGATTCAATATTTTAGTAAATGGCATTGAGCCAAGATAAATGCTGCCTTTAAATAAATTATTTGCAATAATTACACAGCTATGAAAATAAAGAATGCAACAGGCACACCTTTCATTTGTTGGGACATAATGAGGAAGAGCTAAGGCTTGTACAATATTGATGGTTCCCTGAAGAGTACAAGCTGTAATTAGAACAAGAATGCTGCTGTACAAGTTCTGTAAGAAGATGAGGTCATTTTTTGAATGAAGATGATGGTCCAGATATTTTTACCTTAACCAGCTCTTCCAACTTCCTCTCCAAATCCTAGAAAAAAAAAAAAAAGATTATCAACAAACTAGGATTTTGAAATTGATAACAAAAGATTTTAAAATAACTCAAGTATTCAAGAGATCTGAGGCTGACTATAGACTAGATTAATGAAGGATATACAAGTATACGGCTCGGGTTCATAATAGCGACCGTTAAAACAGAGAGTGTCCGTTGTGACAGCAACAGTCACAACAGCTACCACATGTTAGCGATTGTATTAAAAGAGTGATTGTCATAACAGTGACAAATTCATCAGACAACAGCTGAAAACACACAGACACACACATACAACAAATCGTTGCGACTGCTCATTAAAAAAATTCAAGGCAAAAGAAATTAAAAATTATATATCATTTATTCTCGATGAATTAGATAAATTAAAAAAAAAATTTAATTTGAATTAGCTACATACGAAGTTAAATGATTTTAAAAGCTGATTTAATTAGATCAAAGACTGTACAAGAAAACCTTCATGGCTTATAATGTCACTTCCTTTTCTTGATTTTATAAACTCCATTGTAGGCCACAGTAAATTTTTCAAAACTAAAAACTCTCAACTCCGTCGTCTCAGCCCTGTCTTGACAATCTCTTAACTAATTAATATGTTCCAATCAAGCCGTATTTATACCACTAACCTCCGCCCCTTAACTACTCTACCTACTTCACAGTCTACTTCCATATTGTCCTTTCTGTTCTAATCTCTCTAAGGAGCGTCACCTGATTGACGTAGTTTAACTCTCTTGTACTGTCTGATGCCCCCCCCACCGGGTCTTCTAGAGTCGTCCCACCTTAGCTGTTTTGCAAGTCTATTGTTTTCTCCCCACCTACTTTTAAGTCCTCTATTTGACAACTACTCGTCTTAATCCTAATTGCTAGACATCTTTAATATCACAACGTCGAAGGGAATAGTCTTCGGTCTCTGAGCCCAACCATATTTCTCTGAGCCCAACCATATTTCCTTACAGTGAGTGTATCTCATTCTGAAGTTGACAGAAAAGTCGGTATTTTAACAGTCGCTATTATAATGCGGTCGCTATGCAGAAAGTCGCCGTTTTGGAAGTAACCAACCTGATTATGTCGCTCTTGTGATGTCACTGTTATGAAAGTCGATATCCTGCCCGAACAGCAATTATAAATGTACTTTTTGTTTATTTATTTGTATTGAGTCAGAAGTTAAGCTCTTTCAATCAGTAGTCTCTTTGGTCCTCATATTTCCCCCAAAATATACTTTTAATTTTTGTTGCTTTAAAGCGACATTTTTTTAAAGTGAGAAGTAAAAATTTTGAAAATACAATGGTGTTATTGTTAATAATTATATTTGGCCTTAGTTTGTCTGATAAAAAGAAAGAATTGGCCATTAAAGGAATCAATTTTAGCAGAACTGAATTCAAATGATACCCTGGAAACTTATAGGATAACCAACAGATGTACATTATACGAACATATTTTTTCGTTTCAAACATTTGTTGACGTTATTGTAAGTAGTGTATAAATTTATATAATATAACGATTGATATACTGACGAATACTATGATTTTTAGTTCTTATCATGGGCGATAATAAAAAACACAAAAATAGAGCAACAAGAAAAAGCATTTCACTAGTAGCTAAAATGCAAGTGATTAGAGGATTAGATGTTGGTGAATGTCAATCTCAAATTCGTGCTGAATTTGGCAACTTCAATAATAAGGACTTTTCTTAAGAATAAAGAAAAAAATACTGTCATCAGCAACTGTAACTATGACTAGCTCTGCAACTATTACTCATTCTAAAAATAATACAATAGAGGAAATGGAAAAACAACTTTCTACATGGATTGACCACAAAATAGAACGCAATATGCCATTAAGCCAATCTATTATAATGGCAAATGCAAGAATAATTTTTAATTACATTCAGGTTGGTTATGGACAAATTTATTGAAAATGACCCAAATTTTGACAATTTCAAAGTCAAGACGTGGTGTTATGGATGCATTATCCACTTACAAACAACTTCTAACAGAATGCTAAAGGAAAACGCAAATTACATTAGATACCTTCATGATAAAAAGGCAGAAAATGGGAAATACAGAAGAGACTGAATGATCTGAAATATAAACAAAATGACTGAGAATTTTATTTATTTTTATATGTATATTCGTTTATATTTTTTCTATATTTGTAGATATACATTTTTGTTTTATTGTTATAAAAAACTTAATAAATTTAATGGCGAAATACGTAACCAAATTTCTACCCATCTCCCCCTAACCCCATTATTTATATGATAAGATAACCTCGTTTAACGCTGTTTCATATTACGCTCTACTTTGATGGAACATATATATATACATATAACATCTTGCTCAGTGATTTCATATGTATGTTTAGACATCCTCCACATATTATAAAGTTTGTACAAGTATACCAAGTATATAAAAATAACAAGAAATTGATATAATCATATTTAAATATTCAACATCAAGTCAAATAAATAGATTCTACAAAAGAGCCTACAATGTCACATAAATAGTCCCAAAAGTTAGGCATGCCTAGTGGATTCACCATTTCAAGCTTCTAGATAATCAACTTTAGTTTTTCTATAGCTTTAAATATTATAAATTTATTTAGTTATTGTTTAATTATTTCTCCATAAAATTAAAATATTTTGAAGATCCTATGAAATGTGTAACAAATGTTAAAACTTACCACAATCATCTCATTCCTATTGTAGTTGTGCCTATGATTATAAATAATGTGAGAAAACTGACTGTAAATTTTCTCCAGTTGCTCGACGTTAAAACCTTCAGTATTTAAGACAAGTACATTCAACAGCGAGGCTAAGCGATGCTTGTCTATAATAACTTCTTTTTTAGATTGATCAGTCAACGCATGCACACTACTTGTCAATTCAGAGTTGCAGTTCTGATTATCATCTAGAATTAATAAACAAAATAAGTATATTGTGCCAAACTGAATATTTACAATTATTAAAACATTGAAACTAAAAATGCAGTAATAATGGTGCTTGCAAATAGCAAAATATAAAAATAAATGTACTAGGACTCCAGAAAAATTTCATAGGAATTACAAATATTTAGCAATATTTTAAATTACCATGGCTATAGTTTCATTGTAAAATATACAATCTCACAAGTCAATTGGAGTAAATGTAATATTTATTTGCTATTTATAACTAATCAGTGAGAAACAATTCTAAATTAAAAACTGACTGTTAGCTTCTAAGAGTAAACAGAAAACAAAAAGGACTATTTATCAACAGCACTCAATTATATTTGTAATTATAAGTTATGATTTGGCTGCAGTGATATCAATACATCTTTACCACTTGAGCAAATGGATAAAATTATAATGTAATGATCTGAACTCAAATTGGCCAAAGGAACTGTGCATTAGTCACTTAACACTAGGCATTAATATGAAGTGCCTGATTATAAAACTTGGTTTATAAAACTATACACTAATGAGAAACAAGTTTACTTCTTGGATCAAGTGAAATTAATATGTGCTAATTAATAGTGTTCTATAAAATCTATTTGCTTACCGAGTACTGAAGTTATTACTGCTTGTTTGGAGGATAACTGAATAATATAATAGAAACAAATACATATATGTCATATTTAAACAAAATTAAGGAAATCTAGTCATTTATTATTTTAATATTAAATAAAAAAAAAGTTTAAACTTTATTTTTTTTTAGACAAAAATGGTTTATTATTCACCTCTGTCTTACTGTGGTCTGAACTGTCTCGTGAATCTCCATTACTGTCAAGAGAACTACCAACTCCACTGTCTAAAACTACTGAATCTAGGTCTAGCCTTTTAGCAGCACTAGGTTTTTCAGCTGTCTCACTTGTTACCCCGTGCTTTCTCAGTTCTGATCACAATAAAAACAAAAAAGTAATTTTACCTCAGATAATAAAAATAATTTTTATTCATTTATTTATGAATGACATAATACTACACATTTAAAAAAAAAAAATTAAACTTTACCTGTATTACATTTGTTTTCAGATTGTTTAGTTTGGTCACAAAAATAAGAGGTACTGTCTTTCTTAAGGAGGTCAGTGAGCTTATCTTGTACTTGGCTGGATGAACTTGGTTCTGTACTTTTCAAAGTTATATTTGTTGGACTCATACTACTTCTTCTAGTGATTACTCTTGTTGGGCTGATCTGTGGGCTTTTTAAACGTACAGACTTTCCTGATGTAGTAAATTTTTCCTCTTTGGGCTCAGAAGCTTGATATAATAAAGTGTGTATTTAACAAATGTAATACATTTTAAAAAGTTATGACAATTTAATTACAGACATATACTGTGAGATCTTGAAACTGCCATGACCTCGTAATTTAATCATCATAATGACATTTTTTAATATTTAAAATGTTTCTACACTTGAATTACCTCCTTGCATTAGTCATTTATTAAAATAGATATCACAATCATAATTATTAAATAATTTGAAAATTGAAATTTAGTTTAAAATATTATTTGTGTCTAATAAGAAAAAATAATAGTTTTAGCCTGCTCTTCTTATAAACCGACTTTTGGAAAACAAAAACTTAAAATACTGACAAAAACAGTCATTGTTATTTTTTATTCTATTGAAATTTAGAAATTTATTATGGTGACTTTTGTAACAAATATAATTTAGGGGATGGGCCAAACATTCCCCAAATAAATGTAAAAAAGGAGACATTGATGTCTCTATATGCAACAACTGACAAGGAATCCTGCTATTGTCAGTTGCAGGCAAAATTCTGACTAGAATACTACTCAAAAGATGCTCTAGACAAAAGAATCTGAGCAGAACAAGCAGGCTTTTGAAAAGACAAATCATGCCTAGATCAAATAGCGAAACTAAATTATAAGAGAACAACACCTTGAATGGTAGTCATCACTGTAAATGTAATTTGTAGATTTCAAAAAAGCTTTTGACAGTGTGGATAGAGAAACCATATGAAAGCTGAATTTTGGAATTCCTTCAAAATTCATCAGCATCATACAGGAACTATGTGAAGGCTTAACCTGTCAAGTTATACACAATGGTAAACCCTTTCAAAATGAAGAAAAGAGTTAGGCAAGGACATATGCTATCTCCTTATCATTTTCCTGATTACTATAGAATGGATAATACTGTACAGAGCAACATAGGCATCTAGTGGACTTCAAAGAGAAATTGGAATACCTTGATTTTGCAGATGAATTAGTCCTTCAGTCACAGAAACTACAATATGCACAAAGCTCACACTCTATTCATAGAAAGCTGAGAAGACTAACACTAAGAAAACTGAAGGTGAATAACAAACAGGAAAACCCAGTACAATTAATGGAGTAAACAGTAACAAGACATCCTTCTACACCTACCTAGGAAGCATTGCCAGTGAAGAGGGAGGGGCTGAACAAGACAAAGGTTAGAGTTGCCAATGCGAAAAAAGCCTTCTATACATAAAAAAAACAAAGTTTAACACCAAAGTCAAAGATGTCCTCCTAGTTGAATCTGAAACATAAAGAGTCAAACCACATTACAAACAACATCAAAAACCTAAGTTAAACAACAAAGCCAAAGATGTCCAATATAAATCTCAAACATGATGAGTCAAACCACATTACAAACAAACTTCAGGCATTTGTTAATAGATACCTGGGTCAAATCATAAACGTCAGATGGCCGGAAACAATTCCCAACATCGCATTGTGGGGTAAACTAAACTATACAAGAAATCAAGAAAAGAAAATGGCGATGGATAGGACACGCTCTTTGAAAACAAGCTCACAATGTTACTAGGCAAACACAAGTTAAGAGTAAAACAGGGAGGCCAAAACAAACATAGAGAAGTTTCCAAAAGTGAAATAAAAGAAGCAGGGATGTCATGGGCCCAGCTCAAGATGACTGCCCATAGCTGTGTCCACTCTGTTGATGATACTGTTGATATACTATGCTCCTACATGAGCTAAAAGAAGATGAAAATGTAAGTATACTGGTGTACCAATAGCCAGATTTTATTACATTTAATTACAAATTTGTAAAAAGATAAGCAAATGTATTGTTATTTTTTTTTGGTATTTTATAATAAAGGATGTTACTCACTATCATTTTCAGTAGTTTCTATTCTAAGCTGCTGTGATAACTGTTGACTAGAATGACAATGTGAAATTTCAGTATTGGATTTACTATCTTGACATTGTTCCATTTCATCTACATCCATCTCAGCTTCCTGCAGAGACTGCTCTGTCTTTAGCATGAATTTTGTTCGCTTGCGTCTCGGCTTACACCATATATTATTAAGTTTATTTTTTTTCTTTAACTTTGATGCTGAAGAAGAAGAAGGCTGAGATTTACTGTCTTTTGCTAGTTCACTATTTTCCAAAATCTGCTCGCCTTTGCTCTGGACAGTATTTGTCGAGTTAGTGCCTTGGTTTAAAGAGCTAGACGGGTCATTCATAAGATTAGTTGATTCTTTTTTGGACACATTGCTGGAGTCTTTAGAATTACTCTGATTATCCTTATTTTCATCGATAGCAGAGGATGTAGAGCTTTTGGATAATTTAAAAACTTTTTCTACAGCCTCCAAGGGAGGAACTGGGTCAGTATTTAGACCTCTCACTCTTCTGCTGAATCGCTCACCCTCAGGCTTAGGAATAGATCTAGCCAGTTTAGGATTTTCCGGGTAATTCGGAGTGACACTTTGACTTTTACTGCCTGATGGTTGCTGGGACTGAGGTTTGGTAAAATAGAAGTTAGGCACTGTGGATGACTTATGACCTAAAAAAAAATCATTTAAATAAACAGTTGAAAAAAACAACATAAAAACTAATGTTAAATATTGAATAAGTGTAACATCTGAAAAAAATGTACTAAACATCACCTCTTCGTTTCCTCGATTCCTCAATTTCTACACATGTCTTTTCAAAGTCTTTATCCAACTCTGTCTTTATAATAGCATAAGCTGTGTCTTTTAAAGCACATGCTCTGTGCCGAATAATACGATCTGCATTAAAAGGATGCATATAAAAAGTTGATTGAAATAATAAACTTTAAAAATTTTTACTGCGATGTACTTAACTATTTGCCCCTCACAACCAAGGGCTTTTTTTTACTTCCATATCCTAAAGAAAAGGGGTAAATTACTAAAAAATTAATAATTTTTTCATCATTTCTGGAAGAATAAGGAGAAAAATAATAAACAAGTTAAAGACTGATGACTTATAGGGCCATAATTTTCAAAAATGCCGCAAATAACATAGGCACTTTAAGTAATCCAGTCTTCTTAAAAAAATGGTCTGATACTATATCATAACTAGTATCAAATATTTCATCTTTTTATAAATCATAATAGGTCTCCATTACAACCTCAAGAACATTTACACTAACATCACTTTCATTATTACAATCCTTAGAAATAACTGCTAATTAATAAATATTTGTATCATAATCATATCCTGCAATCCTAAATTTAATGTAAAATGTAATAAATCAATTGACTCATAGAATTGCGTGAGAAGAGGAAGTTAAAAAAAGTTGTGTTCGGTTCAAGCCAGGGTTTACTGGTAGATGAGGCATTGTGCAACATTAAAGAGTGAAAGGTTAGATTTGTAAAAAAAAGACAACAAACCCAGTATAAATTTACCAAAATCTTTTAAGTCTTGATCTTAAATCAATATACAGTAGCACATGCTGTACTTAAACTGACTGACCATCAATCATTCCTCCATTTCTGATTAATTATTAATACTATCATGTATTTTAACACATAATTACATGTATAAAATTTTCTGGGTTAATGAAATAGCGACAGATTAGCTTACCCATTGGACCTCGGTTTGGGTTGTATTCTAAGGCATTGGAACATATGAGATCAATATCATTCATAAATGCTTTTACAGTTCCATATTCATGAAGATCGATTTTACCCATCATTGTAGAAAGATCCATAGGATGTTCAATAATTTCATAGTAATCTGGAGCCTAATATAAGAAATAACATTTGTATTAATACACATTAAAAAATCATCTGGATTAAACAAAGTGAAACTGACTGTAACAATCTTTTTTGTTCTCTTTATCATACTTTATGCTAACGCAAATCTCACCTGAATATGAAAAATGAAAGTTCTTAATAAGTTTATATATATAATATATATATTTAACATTTACATTCTGGGCCAGTAGTGTGGAGAAAAGAAATTAATAGATGTGGGCTGCCAAAATGGTGAAAATCCCTTTATAGAAACTACTGTTGTCTCTTATTAATCATATTGCAAGAGTCATTTTACAACAGTGCTATTGCTTTATATAACAGGTCAAATGTGTCTCTCCATTTGGCTTTGTGCAGTTCTCAAAGGTGTTTTTAATTATTTTTTTGCTTGTAAATTAATCTGAACACAAGTACACTGCTATCGCCATAGACTGATCACAGTTTCCTATGTTACACCATACAACTGAGCATCTTAGAAATGTAAAAGGTAAAAAAGTGGATAAAAAGTCTGATTTGTGTTGAAAAATGTACATCATAGTATAGTTTTGAAGTCTGCAGCATTCAAGACGTTTCACAATTAACCATTGAGACAAAAATACTATCTTTCTATATGTTCACAGCATTATTCATTGTGAGAATCTCATGGCTAGTTAGACTACTTAAAAAATGTGTAGAAGATTGTTTTGCAGATCTTGAGTTTAATTAAAACAAATACCAGAACAGATCGTCAATCATAGAACATTTTAGAGGAGCTGCAATAAGTGGAGAAACAGATGAATTGTTTATATATTATTCCCTATGGATTTATTTACAAAAGAAAAAAAATTGACCAAGAATTAGAAAACGAAGATTGGGTTTCTGACTTAATGTTCTTTAAACTCATTCTATAAGACTTGAAAACACCAAATTCTTCTTGAAAAGGAAAGGGGAAAATATTGATTTAAAAGATTTCTCAAAAACTGGCTTCAGCTTGAAATCTAAACATTTTTTTTTATAACAATATGAGAAAAAAGATTTTAATCATTTTCCTGCCTAACAAAAAAAAAAATAATTCAATATTAAAAAATAAAAGAATTAACTTCGGAAGAATTTCAAGCAGATTTAAAGCTTGAAAAGTTTCAAAATAATTCTACTTTGGTATATTTTGTGAACCTGTTTATTTAAAATATTGTTGAATATTGATGTCTGAAGTAATAATTCTTTTAAAAAGCCCCTTAGGAATTGGAATTTTTGGACATGAAACAGATCAGACATTTCAAATGCAACACAAACCTAGATGTATCATTAAGGTATTCTGAAAACTCATGAAAGCTACAGAAGTCAAAATATTGTTCACAGTCAACCATTTATCATCTTAAAGAATTAGTGCAGTTTAAATAAATTTATTTCAGATTTGAAAGAGTTGACCAAAGGTTTTGGTCCAAATGTTGTATTTTTTTTATAAATGCATTTTTATTTTAAAATTAGTTCTTGTTTCTCTTAATTGAAATCTCTATATGGTTCTCATCCTGCATATGTGCTGCCATCTATGGCATATTAGTAATTATAAACAGTAAAATGCTATTAAACATACTGTGGCTCTTTAAAACGTATTAAAACCACAATGTGGCTCTCAGCAGCCTATATCTTGGCCACTTCTGTTGTATAAGAATGCTTATATTTGTAGTACACAATTAATTTAAGATAAAATGTATACATAGAAAAATTACTGCTCCAACATTGATCAGTTCTAATCATTTTTCAAGATTTATTAGTACATAAAAAGATCTGCAAGGGTATTCATTTTTTTTATTATGTTTAAAAAAAAACAAAACACTTTCACAGATGTATTTCTAATTACTTACATTCTCAATATTTACAGGCTTAGCAAAAATTGAGAACTTTTTGTCACTGCCCAGTTTATTAAGAACATCTCTAAGAAAAATGCGTAACTCCATTAAAGTAAGTTCCTCCTTTTCTACCAATTGTTCAAGTTCTTGTTTTGTAAGTTCTGATGGCTTAAGTGGTGCTGCTTTAGGTAAAACTTCAAGCATTTTTAGTGCTGAAATATAGGTATAGTTTTAGTTAACAATGCATAATAAAAGATGAACCTTTAAGTCCTAAACAATTGATACATTTTCTGAAATTATTTGGGTAAATCTAGCAGTAATTGGACATTTTTGAAAAGCTAAAATAGTACTTAACTATGAAATTCATTAAAATAATAAGTAATTCTTCATGTACATATCCTTTCTGTTTACTACTACTTGGCACGTCCTCATCATGAATAATATTTACAGAAGGAACACTGTATAGTTACTCATACTATATTAGAGATTCTTGATTTAATTTTGTCTGTAATTTACCAATTTATAAATTTGCACTAAATTTCGCTCAGAAAAGATGTCTGAATCAAATATTATCAACATAATTACCAATCATATTTACAGAAATAAAAAAAAATATTTTAAGATTAAAAATGAGAAATTCAATTTCAGAAAATTTAACCAAAATGACAATGGGTAGCAATGTTGATTCAACAGAAAGTGTATTATGGAATTAAAAAATGTACGAAAAAAAAAAGGTAAAATAAATAAAAGTTCTGAACATTTTTCCAATTGGAAATTTTTACCATTTTTCTTGAGACAATTAATTTTTAAATTATAACATCTTGTTTGTTTCACAAGGCTTTCATTATTATAAAAAGCTATTTCATCCATAGACTGTGTAGCTTGTGTACTGTTTGAGTTTCTTACAGAAAAGGTTTCTAAATCTTTAATATTCATAGGCAAAAAATAATCAATGTTAATTTCATCCGTATCAGAAATGATTTTATTCTTTGAATCAGATTTTTTATAAAGCATTTGAGAGGATCCACAAGACAATGTACAATCTTCATTTATGTTCATGGAACTACAACATTGATCTTGACTGTCTTTGTGAACAGTTGGAGAAAAACTGCTTGGTAGAAAAAATTGTGTACCTAGTTTTGGTAAATTCTTCTCTAGTTTGAGTAAACGATGCACATAGCGTTCATGTCTAGGCGATACAAATGATCCTTTTCTTGCACTTTTCAAATGCCGATTCCACTCAACATTTTTTATATGTTGTGGATACTCATTTAGACCATGGGTTCTTAAACTGTTCTGGTTATTTAAAGAGTCACATGCTTTAGAATTTAGGGCTATACAGTCACTGACATTTTTTAACTCTTTGGCAGAGTGGTTACGATTTAGCTTGACAACATTTATTCGTGGTCTCAACTTCATACCGTGAGTACTAAATGGAACTTCTTTTAAACTAGTAATAGAATCCAATGGTTTATTCTCAGAGGTATTCATTTTACAGATAGTATCATTTGCCTTATTAGAACTACATGTACTATGTAAAGGTGAAACAGATTTACGTTTTTGTCCTCTTTTAGATTGTGTCTGATGAAATAATTGAGAATCGGCTTTGTCATGCTCAGCGACAAATTTAAGCATACTTCCTGAAAAATAATTACGCTCTGAAGAAAAAAAATTGTCTATAATTTTTTTTTACTTTTAAAATATTTAACTTCTTGCAAAAAAAAAAAAGTTCTGGAATTACATATCTGACATTTTTAATAAAACTAATTTGTAAATTTCAATAGTCTGCTATTTCTGAAATTTTCTTTTGAAAATTACAATGCAGGTCACAAACATGTTTAGTATGCTAAAACTGAAAATTTCTTTAAAAAATTATAATACGGTAAGTATAGTTGTAGTTGTTAAAAACCATCCTTGAAAAAAATAAGTTTCCTAGTGAACCTGGAAATATTTTGATTCACGTCGACATGTTCTTCATATAAAATTCAATGAACAAAAATGTAAAACTTTTCTTGTTAATAAAATTGCAGCAGATACTGAAAACATATATTTTTTATCTTGGAAAATATTTTTCTGGTATTTAAAAGCTGCTTAAGAGAAAAATAGTAAAATAAAAGCTTAAAAAATTCAGTTCACATTATTATCTTTATCTATAAATCATACAGCAAGCTAACATACCAGCTTTCCTATTCTGAGGTGGAGGTTTGCAGGCTTGATCCAGAAGTAGATCTCTGAAATATATTCTTCTTTCCTCCTTATTAGGATCATCCATCTCAATTATTTCACCACTACTGTGATTAAAAAGTTCTTGAAGCTAATGATGATTAAAAAAAGAGGTCATAGTTTACAGAATGAACATATAAAAAAACAACTCACTAAATTTATCACTGAAAAAAGTTTATGAAAATAATATTTACCACTGAATCTAAATCCTCATAAGGCTGTTCACTAGTTGCTAACAGAAGAAGAGGCAAGCTGGGATTCAAATCATGAATTAGTGTCAGTAACGTTGCTTTCAAAGTATCTGCCATTACATCCCACCACTGGTTTATATAAGGGAGATAAATAATGCTTGGACACTTGCGCCTAGCTTCAAGAAATACCTGAAAAAAAAGAAGTGAAAATTATCCTTTTATTCATTACAAAATTGCATTCATCCCTATAATACATGTATAACAAAAACTGTTCCCACATTCAAATTCTAGTTTTCATTCCAGATTTTTTGTACTAATCAGTTATCAGATTGAAATTTTAAATCTTTATTGATATAGTTTTATGAAGTTTTTAAACTAATAAAAAAAAAAATTAGGCATTTGAATTAAGATTAGAAAAGCATTACACCAGTATAAGAACAAGGTACAGAAAAATGTTTTCTTTATTTTTTAACATCTATAATTCAAATTAAATTGTACTCATATAATACTATGTATGTATCACTCCATATTTAAAAATGCAAAGCTCTATTTTAAAAGGCATATGCTGTACAATGCTTTTTGTTTTATAAGATACAATGCTTTCTCCCTTTATGCTAATTATTATTATGTAAAATCGTATTAACTATATAACTGAAACTTCTATCATAACTAACTGTTAATAATTAAACTCCATAGTAATATTTTTTTCCATCCATCTTCTAACAATAAAAAAAAAAAAAGTTAAATGTTTTGTGAAAATTATTTTTGTTCTCTCCTTCAAAATGTAACAAGATTTATTTTCAAAGCTTACGTTGGCGCAAGACTCCTCAGGGGTTTTAGCAGTAACAGCATACAAAGCAGGAAGATCTAAAACATGGATAGGCAAATTTTCCATTTTATGAATTATAGCTGGGGCTATATAAGTTGTCTGACCCTGGCCACTCTTCCCAACTAGCATCAAACGTGGACGGAAAGTTGAAGGGTATCTTGTTGCAGGTCTGTAACATTAGACACTATTAAATTCACAGTAAAATGATATCTATTTTTTTTAATCTATTAAAAATCAAACAAACTGTATATTAAACCTATTAACATTTTTTGAGAATATGACATAAAAATGGAAGTTTTTTAAAAATTACCTTGTAAAATTAAGATAAACAGCCTTCAAAGATGTTCCAGTGTTTTCATCAATGCTTTTCTTGAGTGATTTACCTTTGCTTGAAACAGGCTGTACAAAAATAGAAGGGCTATTGTCATCTTCATCACTGATTAAATCATCCCAAACAGAACTATTTGCAGCAAGTAACTGTGTTTGGCCTGGGGTAGCTGCTAAATATTTAGAAAATAAAATGCATTAAAATTTTGAGTATATTATATATATATATATACATACATATAAATAAACAAAAAAATGAGAATGGAAGGGACAGATATTAGGAGCTTTTGTTATTTAAATATAATTTTTTCTTGAGTCCAGAAAAAAGTACTAACATATAAGTCTAAAGGTGGACGGATGGCAGAGCAGTGTAGAAATTTGACCTGAAAGTCCCATAAGTCCACCCAGCTTTAAATGGGTACCAGACATTAGTTAGTAAAATAAAGGTGGCTTGGCACTATGCTAACTACACAATCCCTTCATATGCTGTAGTTACAGAAACAGGTGAATTCTACACTTTATCTGCCAGGATGGTCTATTAGGCTAAAGGAAACTTTAATTTTGTATAAGACAAAACAGTACAACATATTTTTTTGCAAATTTAATGCAGATATAGGCAATTAAGATGTTATATCAATATTTTGTTTATTCTTCAATATTAATAAATCATCTACTTCTTGCGATTTACACCAATAAATGCTTTAAAATTTTTAATTGAATAAGAATTTACATATCTCTCTCTAAATATTTCTGCAGATATCCACATTTTTATTTGTTAGTATTGCACCATTTTGCCCTGTATTTTCTTGAAAAATATCACCCTAGTTAAGTGGAGTATGGCTGCAAGACTATATATTTTCCCACATTTAATTTAAAACAATTATTTTTAAAGATACAGTATACAGTGAATTGTTGCTCTTACAAACGCGAAAAAATAAGTATTGTTAAATTATTTTTGGCCACTCCCAATATTTTGTATTAAAAAATGTACTATAACCAATTTCTAAATTTTAGAATAAATGAAAAAAAAAATCACTCCGAAATAGATCCATTTTATTTTTGTAAAAAAAATATTACAATTCAGTTGTTAACAGATTTTTACTATTTTTTTTATTCTATCGAAAAATGAGCAAATAAAAATATTTTTTTTTGTTTGAACAGCGGCCTTATGTTACCTGTGGCATCTAAGCTTGATGTTGTCTGAGTCATGCAGGGTGGAAATATATCTTTTAAAGTATTAATTGCATTATTCAGTTGTCTTAACAGTAGAGGCTGGACTCTAGGGGGTAAAGCACGAGTAGGAGTGTTAACAGATCTCTGAGCAGTTGGAATAATGTTGTTGACAGCACTGAAATATTTATATTTTGAATTTTAAATATTTTTTAGAGTTTCTTGTCTAATGATAAATAAACATCACTATACTTATAAATCTTATTTATATAACAGTGAAATCATTTTAAGGAATAATAAATGTTTTAAGTGGTACTTTTTAAAAGCATTTTCATACTACTTAACCACTGGTTACTTGGGGGAAAACTAGAAATACTCTGCAATCACTGAGGATTTTAGGGCTTAAGCAAATTTGTAATGGAAAAACAGACGGGGCACAAAATCGTCTGTAACTTTTAATGTAATAGATATACTGCCTTAAAAGTTATATTTTTTTTTTAAAGAAATGAATTTTCTATCTATGAAAGAATTGAAGTTACAAATCTGATAGAAAAAAATTATCAGAATTTTTTTTTCTTCTTCTAATTTTGATTTTTTAAAAACCCTTTTTTTCAGGAGAATATAAAAGTAACCTACTGGGATATGAGATGAAATAAACATTCAATTTCCGTAAAAAGGTGTAAATATGATTAAAACTGCATGAATTTTGATCAAGAAAACACACAAAAAAAAACAACTCCCCATATGGCACATTACTTACTTAATGGCTATTTCTTCTTTATTCCATCCACCCCGCTAGTGTTTTTATTTTACAAACTTTAACTGATTGTCAACACTTTGGAGTTGATTTTTATCGTAACATATAGTCTAAATGATGCTTTCCCCATCCCTGATCTCCCCACATGTAAGCTGTCTATCATCTTATCATCTTGCTCAAGGTCAGTATGATACATTTTTTTTTGTCCCCACTGAACTTAAATTGACATCTCTGCTGGGTATGAATTATGCAAATGACCTACATTATCAAATAGATGAAAAGCAGAGATTCACACTGACACCACACGTGAGTAATCTTGCGTTAGAATGCCGCCCCCTGCCACTAAATAAAGGAGTCTAGAAAGGAATGAAAAACCTAATGATTGGTGTAGAAATGATTTCTCTAAAATAATATGTAGGTCTCTTTGCGATTCATTTAGAAGTGAAATGTAAAAAAAAAATCGTCAGAAGTCTGCATCCTTAATGATAAAGTTTAAAAAAAAGATGAAAATCCAGAACATATATATACTTGTTTTCATGCTTACTCAAAAAAATCTCTGGCTGAAATATTGATTGAAGTAACATCGATTTGTAAAGCTTCATTGGTCATATATATTTGAGGATATCTACGGCGTAGAGCCAACATAGCAGCCTCGGTGCAGAGGGATTTCAAGTCTGCACCACAGTATCCTGTAAAATATCAAGAAATTATAATAAAATACCTGTTACATATAAAAACACACACACTAATAAAGTAACAGAAAATTAAATATACTTCTAATCAATTTCATTTATACGCTTATGTTTTTCTTAAGTTTATAACTATCACATACCAACACATTTCTCTGCCAGCTCAGATATAAAATGATCATTTAATTTTGGTGTCCAACTATCAGTGTGTATCTTCAGAATTTGCTTTCGAGCCTGGTTTCAAATAGTAGTTGACATTATAAAAATTTTATTAAAGGGAAGTAAAAGGATTCAACCTTTTTCTAAATTGTGAAAGCATTAAAAAAATAATTCACAAGAATAGCTATGTTTATGGATGATTTTCAATCCTATTAAATTAGTTATGTCTAACATAGATCAACATTGGCAAGGTCGAGATCACATCATGTGTATTATTAATTAAAACCAAATAATCAGTCTGAGGTCACTTAGTTCAAGGTAAAATACATGTATATTATTGTAAATAATAATCCTATAACAATTCTTGTTGATAAAATTAGTTCCACTTATCCAGAAAATAACTACATGTACAAGAACTTATTTTTCTATAACAAAAAGCAGTGGGCTATGAAAAATAAATATTTAAATAAAAATAGGAAATGAAACCACACTTTTGGTAATAGAATTTCAATACAAGTAAAATGCTGCAGAAATATAGGTGGTAATTTTACTTTATTCTGGGGCAGTGTTCGGCTAAGTGCAGCTCTGGTATTTAGTTTTATTTAGTATACAACTTATTTAGTGTACTATTAGTGTACTACTTATTTAGTGTAATAAAAGTTTACCAAAAAAGCAGATTTGACTCCCAATTTTTTTTTTTAATTGCTGTAATGCTCATATTTGGATCTTTGGCTGATAAGTTTGCCGACCACTGTTCTGGGGAATGGACAAATCTAAAAACTGTGCTGTGGGCTTAGTTTTTTTTTTGGTTTGAATTGACTATGTAAACAATAATAGCAGTCTTTATACTTTGATAATAAAAGGTAATGTAAGAGCAAATAAAAAGATTTAAATATAATTAACAAAAAATCTAATTTATGTTTCCAGAATGTTAACTTTATTAGATGTAAAAATGAGTCATAATTCAGCAAAATGTTAATACAAAAACTATTAAATTTAGAAAACTAAAACAAAACTTTACCTCAAAAGAGGGTAAGGGAAAAAAAAATTCTCTATCAAAGCGCCCAGGTCGTCTGAGAGCTGGGTCTAATGAGTCTATACGATTAGTAGCGCCAATGACAACTATTTCCCCACGATTGTCAAGTCCATCCATCAATGCTAACAGAGTTGACACAATAGAACTATGGATCTGGTCTTGTCTGCTGGACCTTACAGGAGCTAATCCGTCAATTTCATCAAAAAAAATTATTGATGGACGAAACTTATAAGCCTAAAATTAGAAAAAACATTTTAAAAGAACACAGATGTTTTTAACAGGCCAGGAAATATTTTTTTCAAAGTAAATTTTAGAAATCAAAAGTTTAAAATAGACTAAAAAAGATTATTATTATTCATAAACTTACTTGGTCAAATAAAATTCTAAGCTGTCTTTCTGATTCACCAACCCATTTACTCAAACAATCAGCACCCTTTCTCATAAAAAAAGCAACTCTTCTATCTCCCTTGGAACATTCATTGGCTAAGGCACGAGCTACTAATGTTTTACCAGTTCCTGTTAAAAACCAATAGTTAAAATAGGTCACACTTTTTAACCCCAATACTTTCTGTTTTACAAAATTTTAAATACATGTATAAATGAACAATGATATAGGCATAGCTCAATAAATTTCACAATGTAAAATTTAATGGCAAACCTATTAAAACCTTTTCTTTTAAAATGGTCAATAAAAAAGTCTAATAGCATAACAAAACACTCAAAAATAAAAAACATAATTCTGAAAAATGCTCATATTAGGCTAGTTCTGTTGTATATCTTCCTGAACTAGAACCTTTAAAATACATTAACTCGGTTCACAATGAGTCTGGCTCCTCCCATATATAACATCTGTTAAAAAGCGACGTTGTAATGAATTTATTTCTTTCAGCTGTTTAGGAGATACCCCCCCACCCCCAAAAAATTAATTGAAGTTCAATGCCTGTTAGTGGTAAGTAAAGAAAACTTAATTAGTAAGAAATAAACGGTGAGAAAATATAACATGTTTCAGCATCTATATAAATAAAAATGTAAACAGGATTCTTCACCAATTGCCTTAAATTTACACACAAAATTGCAGAAAAGTACTTGGCGTGTTGATATATATTTTATATAGACATTACATCTATAATATTTTAAAATAATATTTAATCGATCGGTTAGGTAAAATTATTTCTTTACTTCACTTTACTTTTTTTTTAAACCACGGGAGATAATTCAAAAGTCCGCCGTGTGCAGACTAATAGTTCGTCAGTATCTTGTTTTAATAAACAAACAGTGTCGTAAAATATTTCTTTTTTACTTTAGTTTGCAAATTATTATTTCGTCAGTATTTTTTTTATTAAACATGTAAACAGGTTTCATGCTATTAATTATAGCTCCGAAAGTTGATCCAAAAACACTGCATCAATAAACATAACAAATTTAGAAATGGGTGTTTTTATAATAGAACTGTTTTTCCTTTGTTTATAGTTTTAAAGGATTGATGATTATTTTTCTAAAGTTTGTCGTTCTTTTTTTTAATAACCAGAATTAGAAACAAGGGCTTTCTCAATACTTACTATTACAATACATAGGGCTTAGCCACTGCAATGCATGGCTGAGTACAGCTTGTTACAAATAAATTTTGAATTCCCATCAATTTCATTGAAGTGACATTTCACTGTAGTATGCATCCTTTATAATTAAGTTGTTTTTTCTATAAAAATTTTAATATAATAGTGTATAAGACTTAGAAGTTATTACCTGGTGGGCCATAAAATAGAACACCCCTTGGTGGGTCCACATTAAACCGCTGAAACACTTTATCATATAAAAGTGGAAAAACAACCATCTCTTTTAAAGCTTGAATATGTTTATTAAGACCACCTATACTGCTGAATGTTATCTGAAATAATAAAATATAATGGTGAAAATGTAGTAGCTAGCTTATGTAATATGGTTGTTTGCAACATAAACATGGTTAATAATCATTGACTTTAGTTGCATTTGTATAAAAATAAAATTAACAGCTTACATTTTTATCTATTTTCATAGGTTCAACATCTGCTAGACTTGAGCCTGACCGGATTCTGTCTTTAACTATGTTTGGAGGTAATGCATTAGTAGAATAGTTCATAGGCATCAATCTGTATAAAATAAACATTTTAAAACAAAGTTAATGTAACAAAATATTCTATTAAAAATATAGTAAAGTACTAGTAAAACTCCCTTAATCTTAAAGGGCCATCGGGCAGATGAAGTGTAGAATTTATCTGTTTCAGTAACCTCTGTATATAAAGGGATTGTATGATTAGCATAATGCCCAGCCGCCTTTACTTCCCCAACTTAAGTCAGGTACTCATTTAAAGCTGGGTGGACTTGAACCAAATTGCACTAAGACCTGGAAAAATTCCCTTGGTTCTCACTGAGGACAGAACCCAGGACTGTCAGGTCGACAGTCAAGCATCTACACTATTCTGCCATCTGTCCCAAAATAAAAAAAATGGCTATTTATAATTGGGGCTCAGATTTTCATGAAAAATAATATTTTCGATTTTGTAGTAAAATTAATTCTTATGAAATTTATATAATATTGCACAAAGTCTGAACACAACAGGTCAAAACGTGCAATTTAACACATATTTCCATTATTTTATGGCATATTTTTTGTGCTCTACCGTTTACATATCAGCAGACACTTTGTGACAGAATTATTTTTTAATTATGCAACTTACTATAGGAGAAAAATATTCAAGGTAGAGTGTATTTTCTTAGACGTGTAACTAAAAAATGGCTACAACTATATTATTGACATGAAACGGTTGTAATTAGAGAGCATGGAATCCAAATAGATATAACAATACAGAGTGGTACAGCATTGTCTGGGCTTAAAAATGTACTTTTTAGTATTTTATTACAGAAGTGATTCAATTATTAAAAAAAATATCTAATGAAATATACCTGCTTCTAGCTTTAGCCATACTTTTTGTTTTGCAACGCTTAAAGCTTTTTTCATCGCTGCTTTCTCCATCAGATGATGATGATGTAGAACTGGAGCTAGAGTGAAAAGCTGATCTCTTCCTAATTGAGTGAAATTTTTATTTTATAAAGATGTAAGAATTAAATGAAAAAAACAAACAACCATAAATAAGTAAAAAAAAAAACAAACTTGCCTGATATTTCTCCTCTGAGCTGGAGAATGATAAGTCTGACTAACATTTTTTTTAACAGGTGTTCCTATAAAGATAGAACTGTGCATCTTTTTTACTTTTCTTTCTAAGAAAAAAATGTGATATATATAAAAAAAAAACAAGAAATTCCAAAAATGTTTTTTTTTTTTTACTAAGAAGTAGAAATTATATGTTACGATGATAAATTAGCAGGCCCACAATTTATTAATGAAAAAATTTTAAAAAATTACTATAATTATGTAAAACACACCAAAATCTGGGTATTACCTTCAAGAGGAGCCTTATACAAATCAGTTCGAGGTTTGTGCTCTCTCAATGAATAGGATTTAACTATGGTAGGCTGAATTTTTTTAACAGGTAAATTCTGTTTTCTTGTCACTCGTCTACTAGTATTATTGAAGTCATCTTTCTCTATACCATCCATACCATCTTCTGCATCACCCTCTTGACTTTCTGATTCAAATTCATCATCTTTGCTGTTATTTTTATTCTGTTTACGTATGTCTATATAAAAAAAAATTGTATGGCTTTTCAATGTCCTCCAATAAGACTGCTAATAAAATAAATAAAGATTCAATTTTTAAAAATGATCTACCTGGACTAGAGTCAGAATCTTCTGTGACAGGAATTCCATACATATTTCTTTTCACCCTAACTCTCTTTCTCTTCACTCGACTATACATATCTGAAAACTCCTTCAATATCAAAGCATAAAGATTTTTACCTATGAAATATATTTTTATATTACATTTCTATTAAGATTATGAATTAAAAAATTTAATTCTTAATAAATTACTTGATTATCTTCACTATCATCTTTAGTGTCTGAATGATCATTATCTTCTGTTGTTTGCTTCTTTTGTCCGGGTATACTGACTAGAAAAGACTGATTGAGTGTGTCATAAACCTTTAAGTGGAAGAAAGTATATATTTAGAAAAATACAAATTTAATTTGAGAAAAAAAAAATTAAGCTTGCATTTAGCCTAGTGTGGTACCATATGTAAAATAATTATACAGTTCATTTAAATATAACAGCTACCTGTCGTCTAGTACGTGAGCTTCTACGAATAAAGTTTCCAGTTTCATCATCATCATCTTCAGAACCACGAGAAAGTCTACTTGAGATTTTACCTCTAGAAATATCTTCATCCGGATGATGTTTACTGGGGTATTTCTTTTTTCTGACGATTACATTCCCATCTTTCAAATTTTCTTTGCTGTCAGTACTTTCTTTATGTCGAACACTAGAAGTTCTTTTTTGAATTATGTTGTTATCATCATCATCATCAACAAACTGATCTGCATCTTCTTCTCGAAATGAACTACTGCTGCGTATACTGCCTCTTAAAACATGCTTGCTTAACATTTCCTGCTTAATTTGCCGTGACCTGGTAAATACTAAATGTGATTGCCTCTGAAGTGAATCTGACCACATAAAAAAGCATGTTTTGAAATATTTTTTTTTTAAATGTCTGTCTCAGGTAAAATTACTTAACAATATATTTTCCTGATTACAAATATTTTCTGTGCTATTTCAGGCTTATTCAAACAAACAAAACAAGTCTAAAAACTATCAATATGAAATCTTTCGTTCATTTGTTAAAATTTATCTGGTCTTTTAAGATTCGATGCATTGAGATTTAACTTTAAATCTAACTTCCCTAGACAGTCATTTATAATTTTTTTTTGCAATGAAATATTAACAGGTCTAAAACTTTAAAAAAACTAAGAAGGAAAATCATACCTTCATCGGAGGAATCCACATCTATATAATTATAGGTACGACTATTAGATGAAAAAAAAAGAAAATTGATGAATATATTATAACGGCTTATTCTATTAAAAATAATCCAAAATACAGGCAAAACAACTTTTTAAGATAAGGAAATATTTAATGTTACTTCCTTAGAACACTTCAGTTAGTATTATTTCAAGAGGTGATGTCTAAATGAGTTAAACGTTTATATATATTACATAGAGGTATGAAAATATATTGAATAAACACAATGCACAAAATAAGTAAAAAACTCCAATTAGAATAACACTTCTAATACTTTCATCAACCCTATAGGACATGCCTCCAGTCCTGCCATACATGAATCTAACTTTCTGAAAACTTCACTCCATCCATACTATGTTGCTTCATGTACTGACATCATACACACAACACACACTCACATTAAATACTAGTCACTATGTGGCAATACAGATTATCAAAAAAGTAACTGAAATGAAAAGGTTGATAATTACAAAGTTACTATGTTCTTAATATGCTATTGTACTATAGCAAACATACTTTCAGTTAATCTTTTTTTTTTACAACCTTATTGGTCTAATAAATCAAAATAAATAAAAACAAATTTCTTTGGAGACATTTGGGTGATAGGGAGCCAGTGAGAAGCAACTGATAAAGAGGCTACATATGACCATTGCTATGTACAAAGTAAGGTTCATGTCCTATCTTTCTGTTACATGTAATCTTCTCACTGGTAGAAAACCTATAGCTTATTCTTCCCAAGACCAAGAGCTAATTGCCAGTCCTCCATTCATTTCTCAAGAAAATCTTACTGATCAATATTAATTTTAACCACAAAACAATAAAGGATAAAAGCTATTTTCCCTTTCAATTAAAAATAACTTTTTAAACTTACCTAGGCCCTATTCGAGGTCTTAAGCGAGATTCTACCACTTTGTCATCAAAAATATTGTACAAATCATTCTGGTTGCCATAAACATGAGATAATTTATTTTCAATGGCCTGAAAAAAAAAAAGGCAAACAAAATAAAAAAACAACAAAAAAAAAAAACTTAAAGGAAAAGTATTTCAATAAAAAGTAAAGTTCCCTTAGCCCTGAAGGGGCCATCAGTGCAGATGTTTTGTAGAAATCATGTTTCTGTAGCCAGGGCATATTATAGGGATTGTGTGGCTAGCCCTATGCCCAGCCAATTATACTTCCCTAACTTAAGCCAGGTAACCGATTAAAGCTAGGTGGACAATCAAGCGCTATACACTGATTGACCATCCATCATGCCAGTTAATAGAAGAATCTGTGAAAATGTTGGTATCACTTTAAAAAATTGCATATTCATAAAATAAAGTTTCAGAACCTGTCACTAATGTGGAGACAGTCATAAAGTTTAAACAGCAGTATATTGAAAATTATGAAGATGAATTATTTGTGTACTCAGTTTAAATAATGACCTAGAAACAACAATTGAGCAGTTACTCTCATCAATGGATACTACCCATGATGAATATAAATAAAGTACTAAGGCTATCTGTATAAATGTGCACATCCACTATCTGTAGAGGCTGTTTGTCGTTCATTATATTGTGGTTTACCATGAGTTAAGTTTATTGCGAATAGCACAGGGGACAACATGTTTTAAAATAATTTTTTTTCTTAATTCAGATAACTTAATTTATTTTATAAAAACAATAATATACTGAACACTTTTATCAGGAATACACTTACTAGGCCTAATCTACAGAAAATAAATTTTGAGATAAAGAGATATAATACAAAAATAATAATAAACTTGAGCAATAAAAATCTTATGATTTGATTTGCTTTGCTACAGACTCACGCTTAGCACAGCTGCAACTAAAGTCAGGATGAACTGTGCATGTCTGTGTACGAATAGCCTTGCCTTATATTATAATGCAGAGCAAAAGGATCTATTTGTACATAGTTACTAATAGACGCTCCATATAAATATCTTTTACACTAAAATAATAAACTTTTGTCTCACAATTAATTATTTTAATTTCCAGTTATCAGACCTTTTAAAATATAAATGGTAATTCATAAGATATAACATTTAGATTACAGAAATCATTTCATTAATAATTACGTTTTTCAGCCTACAGTTGGTTACATTATTCATTGTCAAAATTTTTTTTCTTCAAATTTTCTATTTTAAGTCTTGTTTCAAATTAAAAAACTTCTTTTTTGACAAAATAATCTATACGAGTTAACTTTTAAAAATGTATTTCAGACTTCCATTATCAGCTAGCACATAAATGTTTGCTCTTTTTATTCTAGTAATTCCATACCAGTTTTAAAATAGTTTGTCACTTTATTATATACTAAATATATGTGATATATCAGAGAATTTCAAAGTGTGGGCAGCAGTCCATTGGTGTGTCTCAGAAAAGACCATTTTAGGTCAGTTGCAACTAAATTTAAAGTTAATAAAATGGATGCAGAATACATAAGTACATAATAACGGTCATATGATTATTACAACTCTACTCAATCTAGGCCAGGGGTGGGCAAACTACAGAGTATATTATGCTGCGCGTATGCTTGTGCATAATGTGATCCTATGTCGATGTTAATTTTCTTTGTTTAGAGTTTTTGCTATATTTTTGAAGTTTTATCCCGACCTTTCGATTTGAATCTAAGGATATTAAATCGGTTTTATGGCGCCAGAATACAAGATGCTGCAACTGAAACCCATTTGGTGCTGTCCCATAAGATTTTAAAACGTAGCAAGCCTTTTTCGGTCGGCGAGTTCATCAAGGAATGCCTTGTCAGATGCAGCAAGCATTATATGTCCAGAAAACAAAAATTGACAGCATTTCTTTATCAAGGAGAAGTGTTGTATTCAGGCGTGTTGAAAAGATTAAGTGACAATTTGATGTGTTGGATCAGCAACTGATTTAGTTCGTATTTCAAAATGTAATGTGCATGTGCAATAGAGTGTGAATGTGAAATAAAATGACAAATACATGGTTATTATCATTAATTCATATTTTAATACATCACAAATTGTAATTGAAGTAGACTAAATATATATGCTTCGCCGATAATAATTAATCTTTTTAATGTGGTCCTCCATATAAAAAGTTTGCCCACCCCTGATCTAGGACTATTTGTTATCAATCTAAAAGTGTGTTTATCAAAGCACTAGTGGAAAAGCCTGCCGAACTGGCTGAACGAAATACGACAGAAGGGATAACAAAGAAATATACGAAATACTGTAATAGAAAATAACATTTGGCTTTTATTGCAATGAACACAATACAATATGAAAACTACCCGAAGAAGACACCGCACAATATGAAAACTACCTGAGGGAGACATGGGCTAGATGATTATGTATTTAAGGATAATGAGGAAATCTCTCTCTCTTTATATATATATGGGCCTATTAAAGACACACTTATTCTTTCTTTTTTCATAATTTTTCTTTAAAGGTGGGTTGCAAAACAGTACTCATATTGAATCATAAAGAGTAAAAGTTTGAGAGCTACTGGTCTATACTTGTACCATTGCCATTATCATCTAAAGCCATTATTGTTTAAATACTTTTGGGTCAGCTTTGTTTGAACTATAGCCTAAATACGTAATTGTAAACGACAGTCCGCCCATAAGATAAATGGTTCTTTCATTATTCATATGTCATTGCAAAGATCTTAGTGTGAATCAAACAAAATGGACAGTAAAATTACTCGTAAATACTGTAATAGTTCTAAGTTACTTAAAGAAAATTATTTCTTTACCTATATTTCTTTGTATTCAAAAGTGAACACCACCATTTTTCATGCCTGTGATGTCACATGTACAGCAACTAACTTAAAATACAATAATATTATATATGTGTAAAGAAAATATTTTTTTAAAGAAAATTTTAATTATTAGCAACAAATTTTTCTGTCCATTCGATTCACACTAAGACCTTTCCATTTAGAATTAGAAAGAACCATAAATCTCTGGGCGGACTGTTGTTAAATATTACCCAAAGACCTTGCAGCTGACTAAGGTTTTTAATAAAGTTAAAATAAACTTCTGATACCAATTTAAAATGAAATATTTACTTTAGCATTAGACTTAAGTAAAGTCTACTGTATTGATATGTCAAACTCAAAGGAATGTGAACTGAATGCAAAAAAAATACTCGCACAATACTAACTACTCTCAAAGAATTAATTTTTATTTAGTACCTCTTTATTTTCAGAAATAACAATGACTGACTCAGCTTCTTTTTTTCAGGCCGAGTAGTACATAATTCCTAAACTAGGTCTAGGCTAAACGATTAGCTTTGTGCATAGTCCCATTAGACTAGTCGGCATCGTTAACTAGCTAGACTAAGCTGATAGCCAACTTACATCACTGTTCCGAGTGGACTGGCGATTTTTCTCGTTGTTAAGAGAAATAAATCTTGGAGGGGTTTCGAGGTCAACATCACCACTATGTCTAGTCTTAACCATTGCTAGTCCTTTCACAATGTCAACAAAGGAGGATCCAACATATCTTCATTATTACAAAACGGTCAAAATGTGTTTTGACGTATCCAGATTTTATTAACAGATGCGATAATGCAATCAGCTAAAATCTAAAAATATATTGAAATGATTAATTATATGTGAGACAAAAAAATAAATAGCCATTCTTTATTTGGAAAATAAAGTATAATATTTCAACTCCTTTTTTTTCTATCCCTTCGATAATCATTTTTTTTTACTACGCGGTATGCTTGTTCAATACCAATACAATTCGGTTATTTAAGCATTGTTTTGTTTAGTTTTGTTTGCATTGTTTTGTTTAGTTTTGTTTGCAAGTATTAAAGTAGCTATAAACTATAACTTAGTGTAGCTCACTTTTATCAAGACTGATGATTATTATAACAATAAATATTCTTTGATTTGGTCATCTAAATTCAGCTGTTAAAACTGCCAAATCTGGATAATTATTTTTATTTGCAGACTACTTACTCTTTGAACTATCTGAAAGGATGAAATATGGGAAAACGGCCTTTTATATTAGCACTGTAGGCTCAAAAAATAAGATAATGCTAATCCCTGAGAAGTATTTATTATGTATCTTAAACGGAATATATTTTTCCCGCTTAAAAATCGATGTGAAAATTCTTCACTGTTGGACAGCGAAAAAAAGTGGCGCGAGTTGGAAATCACTCAGCTGGAGTCGCAATGACATTAGAAGGCGTCATTGCAAAAAAACATTTTTACTATGAATTGTTTATACTTTGCTAACTGCCAAAAACAGTACCACTTTTATGCCAAAAAATACATTACAGTTGTAATAAAAAATTAAGCATTATTTTGCTGTGTGTAGGTACTCAAGGTCCAAGCCACTTTTTGTTGTTAGCCATAATAAATTATAGCGCATGCGCACTGGGGCTACCAAGTTGCCAACGCTTTTCCAAAAAAAAATTATCCACAAATAAAAAAAAATATCTAGAATAATAAATATAAAGCTAGTTATCCAGATTTTTTATCTATATAGAAAAAAATTGTTTCATTCAACATAATACCATACTGTAATGTCTTTAACCGATATCTTACAGCTATATTTATTATCTTTATCATTATTTGTGTTGATTGCCGTAAAATTCTTTCACAACTTGTAACTGTTTTATTACTCTTTAATGCTACAGCGAATTTAAGGAAACATAGAAGGCCACTTACTCCATGATAGCTAAAAATAGTTGATTATTAAAATTTGATATAGCACTATTTGAAAACCGAATCATCATCAATAGATTTGACAAAATCATTTGAGAATTACAAATAACATAGATATAGGTCTACCAAGAGGTCGTTCACTTATTACGTTATGCCATGGGGTTGAGGGGTTGCTGAAGTGTGACACATTGTGACAGAGAGGGTGGAGAGGATTAAGCTAGCGCGGAGCCTGTAGCATATGTCACCATGAGGCCTTAGGTTATATTGATAATAACAAAATACAAGCTTAAATTTTCTCCTCTGGGTGCGGAACTCACAGAAGCGCGAAGCCCGTAGCATTTATAACGTCGATTCTAGGCAGTATGCTATTATCGCACCGAGTAAGGGATACATGACGTGTTTTTACACACAAGTGTTATGTATATTTTACTTCAATGATACACCAAAACTTATAATAAAATTTTGTATCATGAAAATATTCTGAAAACTAACAATTTTAGTTCAACTTTTATAATCAAACTTCATTTTTAACTAAACATTGTTCACTTAGTTAGACTTCGCTTGTAATTTACTAAAAAAAATAATTTTGTTACGATTTAGTAAGCTATTTTCCCGTTAACTTTTGCCCAAATCTGAAAATAACACACATATTTTCAGAATTTCATTTCTAAAGAACGCGTTCACTTGGGAAACGGTACCCGACATAACTCAATGAACCACGATATCATTTACAGAAAAGAAAAACAAAATATAGTTATGAACGATGAAGCAGACTATACAAAAAATCATTTTAATTACTAATAAATATCTCTGAATTGTAAATATGGGAAAGCAGCAACCTATTAAGATAATGATAAAACAAGCAATTTAAGTCTTTTCCGTTTCGGACAAAGGACATTTTAGAGCATTTTCGTGTACGCAGTGGCTACGGTTACGCCGGACGAAATCCGTATTTTTTTTTTCCGGGTTACAGCGATAGATTTTGCTCCACGCGTATGGGTTTTCATAAATAGAGAGGGAAGTAATCATGTTGAATAACTGTTAAAAAAATAAATAATGATTACGCCCCTACAAAATGATATATATATATCATGGGTCTAGGACTTATGGTTGCTGAGATATAAGGCGCTCCTTTGTTAATATAGCTTATATAGTAAAAGACGGTACTTTATAAGCCCCCTTTTACGGCCCTCAGAGGTCAGATCGCGAAATGGACTTTTGCTGCACACATGGCAGGCCAAGACGTACAAAATGACATATACATCATGGGTCTAGGACTTATGGTTGTTGAGATCTAGGGTGATGACAGACAGACAGACAGACAAAACGGAGACAATAGACCATTTTTTTTCGAAAATGCTCTAAAAATATAAAAAAATGCATAGACATTCTATAACTTATTTCACTTATGAACTATTCGTAATGTTTCTTAAACAAGACACGATTAAAACAGAGTTATATCCCTTAATGTATAATGGTAATTTTTTGGACTCATATTTGTAAAAATAATTTAAAAAAAAAAACATAAAAAAAATTGCAAATTGAATCATGCATTTTCATGGAGTTAGGACATGTATGCGAAATTTCAAGAAATTCTATCACTAAAAAGTGCCACAAAACCGATAGCAAAATCTTTCCCAAATAAAGTTATGAATAAACATAAGTTTTGAGTGGAGTAAACAATCATAAATAATAATTAGAAAACAAAAATAAAAAAAACCGTTCGAACGCATGGAACCACAATTATCAAATCGTCTGAGCATTTGCTCTGGCTGGGGTCGGAGCGTGTCGTTCAGAGTTTTTGTTATATATCGGCAAAACTAGGAAACTGCCCAGGGCTTTCCCATCCAATATTAACAGCGGAAGCCATAGGCTCCGAGTTCCAAAGGGCTCCATATAATGTCTACATAAAGGGGCCCATTATTCACTTATGCGACAGGCCCCCTGGCGAGCTTTCTCTGATACTGCCTAATAGATACTTTTGTCTAAAGCTCCCTTAATATCTCTGGAAGTATTTACACAGGAACGGCTCTAGGCAGGGCCGGCTCTGGGCATAGGCGACATAGGGGCGCCAAATTTTAGAAAAAAAAACTTTCAAAAGAAGGGGCGGGCGTCCTAATAGATGACTGCCTAAAGCGCCAAATCGCCTGGGGACGGCTCTGGCTCTAGGAGTTGGGGGGGGGATAAGAGTATAGGAGCTCCATGCTGACTGACATTTGAATTTCATTCATTTTAGCGGTCGGTGTAGGGGTCCCACCCAGGACCGCGGCAAGAGGGAGCTAGCTAAACAAACACGTGTAAGTGGTCCAAATCCCGTCGCTGCAGATTTTTAAAAATGATTTTGTTGCGAAATTGGCGGGAAAGGGAGTAAGAGAGGCCCAGTGGCGCTCGGGGCAATATACCTTTTTAGCGCCACCCCCATTCGAAAACTATATAATATTATGTAAAATATACCATTTAGCGCCCCCGTTGTGAGTAGCGCCCGGGGCATGATGCCCCTTTGCCCCCCTCACTACGCCACTGGAGAGGCCCCAGTTGTTATAGTTTGTAAGGTGCCCTAGAATTACTGGCTGCAGCCAGCAGAGAATGGTTTACCCGGCGGCTCATAATGGTGTTAAAACAACTCTGCTTGTTTTAGTATTTATATATATATACAGTCTTAGGGGCTGTCCATTAATTACGTCAACAAAATAGGGGGGAGGGGGCGGGTCAGAATTTTTTTGACAGTTGTTGACAAGGGGGAGGGGGGGAGGTCAAGAAAAGTTGACGTCAACAATGTTACTTTTTTTTAAATTTAATTTAATTACTTAAATAAAGGAAAATTAAGCAGCGTTTGTAGTCCTGTGTTACACACTCGCTTAACATTCAGTATTTTAATTTAACTAACTATATTCCTACTAATTTTGCCACATAAACATTTTGGAAGCCACCTTTTTAGGGGGGGTTAATCAAATGTTGACGTAATTTTATGGGGGGGGGGTGTCTCTGGCAGTTTGACAAGTTGTTGACAAGGGGGAGGGGGGAGGTAAAAATCGCCAAAAATTTGTTGACATAAATAATGGACAACCCCTTATCTAAATTTGGAGCATTAAATATAATGTAGGCCTGGTGCTGTTTAAACAAATAATAGACCTACACATGAATTTGAAGAGTTTCCTAAGAACCCACACACACAGTCTTAGTTCTGTAGCCCCATATTTTACGCAAAGACAATCGAGATAATTATAGAACCACATCCTATTAAATATAAAACCTAATTTAAAATGAATTTGAGTAAGACAGAATTACATTAAATATTGGAGATACATTTATTGATATTTTATTATTGAACATTCACGCAATGCGTTATCTAAATCCAAACTGGTCAAAGGCTCCACGACTCAGGGATGCCATAGCTTTCGAAAATCTTCTATAAAATTACTTAGCTGTAGAGGTAGGAGTCCCCTTGCTTAGAGAATGTTAGTGGTCCAACAAGTGCCCAAGACAGATTGGCGCTGGCCCAGCTAGTAGATTTAAAACAAAAAAAAAACCCAGATTATTTAAAATAACTTATTCCAGTAATATGGCCTAATATCGTTCCCACCTGTTTTTAAGTGTGTGTGTGTGTGTGTGTGAGAGAGAAAGATAGAGAGAGAGAGAGAGTGAGAAAGAGAGAGAGAGTGAGAGAGAGAGAGAGAAAGAGAGAGAGAGAGAAAGAGAGAGAGAGAGAGAGAGAGAGCGCAATTCATAATACATTGTATTGCTCGTTACATTCTTAGAATGGCGGGATAGCTGTACTTCTTGGCTGGTATCATTACTTTTATAAGACTACGAAAAATCAATTTCGCGTCAGATAAATATTTAATCGATTAGTTCATTTAATATCAAATTGAGTAGCCAGCCATATATTTAAAAAAAAAATATGTGATCTATGTAAAATATAAGCACTAACAACAAACAAAAAAAAAAGGACAAACAGCATTAATTTAAATAATAATATTTATGACAGGCTTTCTAGTGAGTCAATATATACACATCTAAAAAGTTATCACTTGAAACATTTGAACAAAGAGATAGAATAAACATAACTCAGTCAATGACGTACGGATAGATATCTATGATGATGTACAATTAAAATGACGTACGGATAGATATCTATGATGTACAATGAAAATGACATGGGGATAGATATCTATGATGTACAATTAAAATGACGTGGGGATAGATATCTATGATGTACAATTAAAATGACGTGGGGATAGATATCTATGATGTACAATTAAAATGACGTGGGGATAGATATCTATGATGTACAATTAAAATGACGTGGGGATAGATATCTATGATGTACAATTAAAATGACGTACGGATAGCATCCCCGTAGCCAAGGGGGGGGGGGCACTGGGGGGAGTGCCCCCCTCCCGCTTGAAAAGAAGAAAAAGAGGAAAAAAATAAAGAAAAAGTAACTTAAATGAGAAGGTACCCCCTTGCTGGGTATTGGTGCCCCCCTGCTTACTTTGACCTGGCTACGGGCCTGACGGATAGATATCTATGATGTACAATTAAAATGACGTACGGATAAATATATATGATGATGTACAATTAATATGACGATGGATAGATTCTATAATGATGTACAATTAAAAATGATATAGGGCTTAAGGGGACCGTTCACTTTTTACTAACGCTTGTGGGGATGGGGGCTGATCGAAGTGTGACACGCAATGTTTAAGAATGTCAAAAATGCGGTACGGGCATGGGCGTCGCTAGGAATTTTTCCAGGGGGGGGCAAAAATTTTCCGGGGGGGGGGGCAAATAACAACTTTATGACATTTTTTTTAATGCCCCCCTCTTATATGACATTTTTTCAAAATGTAGGGGGGGGGGCAAATGCCCCACCTTGCCCCTCCCATGAATACGCCCATGTACTTGGGGGGAGGGCAAAATAAATAAAAAGGGGTTACGTTATAAGTGAATGACCTCTAGCCTAAATAATAAATAGACATTAGTCTGAATGATGCATGATAGGATAATATGGAACTCATTACCATTCTCCCGACTCAATACACAACTTGAATGTCTAACAGAAATATGAACGTAGTGCACATAAGTTTGACAAACATTTTAATTAAAAATACGTTATTTAAACAAAATAAAAATGTAAATTCTTTTTAAAAAAAAAATCTCTTGAACTAGTAACGTTGTATGAAAAGATAGACTAGGGAAAACTTACAAACGGAAATGTGATTCAAATCAATGTAAATAATCATAAGATAAAGGTATTGACATATATTCAGAAAAACTAGCAAAAACAAAGCACAAACGTGCTACAAAATATTTGAAAACTTTTTATTTTTATATTTTCAAAGTAATTTTGTAAAAAATAAATAATGCTAACAAACAAAATATGACACAAGAAATTTTCAGTTTGATTTATTTTTTCTTTTGTTTAGTTGTCTGTCCGAGAGTAAAAAAAAATGTGTTAGGTCATGGAATTTATTATTGGTGTCTTTGGTTTTAGAATCTGAAATATAATTATATTAAATACAGTCTTCAAAGTTTTCTTCTGGCCATTTTCGAACAAAGACATTTTTTTTCAATGAATTTTTATTTTAAAATTCAACACTTGTTCAGTTCTTGTCATAACCTGTTAACGAAATCAAAGCATGCCACTTGGTAATTACAATGTTCGAATATTAAAAATAAATACATTTATTTATACATATGACTTGGATTAAGAACCAAGCTGAGATTTATTTAACAAATAAATAATCAAATTGTCCATGAAGTAAACAAAGATAAAGAACTATTATAATTTTATTACCTATCGTACACTTTACATCGTACACTTTACATAGTACACTTTACGTCGTACACTTTACATCGTACACTTTACATCGTACACTTTAGATCTTACACTTTACGTCGTACACTTTACATCGTACACTTTACATCGTACACTTTACATCTTGATTTAAAATTTTTTTTTACGCACTCTTCACCACTTAATAATTTTTTTTAAGAAACAGTTTACTCTCTACAATCATAGACATGAAAGCTAGACAGTATTAAGAGAAATCTATACATTGAAACACAGAATTATATCGTAGACGTATAGTTTCCGATAAATTACTCCATATGCAAGACGGTAAAGGTTAAACCTCATTCGAAACAAAAGCAATACTTTTAGTACACAGTTAGATTGTATTTTTAAATACTTTTAAACGAGCTAAAGAGAAGCTGCAAAGTATTTTAATGGGACGAACATAAAGTAGAATTGAATTAACTTCGACCTTATCAGCAGAGCTGCTCATTTTTATTAGATTTACATTTTTGTAAAGTCCTTCTAAATTTTTTCAACACAATCTTTTTTTTTGTGTGTTTAAATTTAAAAGGTCAGGCTGCATTGATATTTGCCGCGTTGGCCCCATTTAATGGGTAGCAATAGTTTCAATAGCGAACTGAACGAGTTGTGCCAAACAAAAAGAACGACTACCCAACAACTTATAATGCAATGTTCGTATACAAACAATTTGTTATCTCCCTTATATATTGGGCCATCCCTTCACCAGTTCAAGCAATTGAGGTGTTTATATCTATGAGTTTCTGCTTCATTTCCTGCACGTATGTAGAATAGGAAATGGTAAACAATAAACACATTTAAGTGCCACCACAGGCTAGAAATTTCAGAACCAGGGAGGTAAAAGTTTATTTAAAGTGTGTAAGCCTAAAATAGCTTAGAACAATGGCTCTCAAAAGGATAGCTCGGGACCAATGAGCTCTATATTTAATATACTTAAATATAGAGCTCAGTGCTCGGGATCCACTGGTGTGTCGCGGACGATTTTCAGGTGGGTCGCGAAAAAGATTTTTAACATATAATTTAAGCTTCGAGAATGTATGTAAGCGTAATTACAAATGTATTCCTCTATGAGTCTGTATGTCACAAAGTTAAAAGTTCGAAATCTGCGAAGTAAAAATTAAATCAATAGGCCTATATCCATTTAAGGACGCGTGTACCCTCATTCTTTTATCGCAGTTTTGCTATGCAGGTGTATGGCTAAACCTAGACTGTTGTCATACTGGGTCCTGAGGCGTAAAAGTTTGAGAACCTCATGTTAAGAATGACTTGTAGTTCCGCCTTAATGGAGACATTCAGAATGTTTTTTTTTTTTAAATATAACCAAACAGTGTGGCTATTTATAAAACACATTTATAGCTGTTTGAAGTAAGTTTGGCTTAATAAAAGTACACCCATCAATGTGTATAATGAATTAATGTGATACATGTTAAAATTCACCATGAATAAACGATCAATCAAGATAAAACTAGCTTTACTGAAGTACTTTAACCAACTGCAACATTTTTTTTTACCGTAAAAATTACGAGGACTAGCAAGGACATCATTTCGGATTTCGCCAAAATTTTGGGCGGTTTTTCGTCTATTCTTGAGCGTTAATCCTAAAAACCACTTTAAATTTGAAATAGAAGTAAATTTTGAAATTTTTTTGTTATTGTTTTTTTTTTTTTTATTAAAGATATAATAATAATTATTTTTTTTTGCCCACAGACTTTACCCAGCTTTATTGGCGGCGCATGATGCGTGTTTTCCATGCACATAGAACGGCGGGGTGAGTGTCCCGCCACATCTAAGAGCACGGCACAAAAAAAAAAGAGGTTTAGCACTGGCCCAGACTGGTCAAACCAGCAAGGTGTGTGTACTGTCAATTGGCCAGAGTGGCTAGACAAAGGTTTTTCCTGCCACAACGGAGAGAGTGGGAGGGATGAAGTATGTTAGATATTGCAGGCTGAAAGTGTGTCCTAGGGTGTGACAGAGTGGAAAAGTGTTGTGTTCCGGCCACATCTGTCACAACCGTGAATACCATTGTCTCGGGTTATACTCATATAACACGGTACCATCACTGTCGCTGAAAGAAACCAATGATTCTCCCCAAGACAGATCATGGTAAATATATCCCGGTAGTACATCTATGACATTACATCTTGGAATGCATGAGTGAATGCATTCTTTCTTTTCTATAATACTAAATGAAGTAAGTCAGAGTAAAAAAAAAACAACAAAAAACAAACTAGTATTACTGGCAAATAATGACAAACGTGGTCTGTATAAATTTAAATATTATTACACTTTAAAGTACAAAGGAGACAAATTACTAAAATGTAATTGAGATCAAATGTTTTTTTTAATTTACCTGAAAAAAGATTCTATATTGAGCTAACTGATCGATTTTAGACTATTTTAAAAAAAAAATAATAGCAGATTTTCCCCTCTGCCCACACCCTCCCAATGGATGGGATTAATTTTTTTATTACATATTTTAGGAAATATATAAAACAGCACATGTTCATAATTTTAATAATTAGTTTATTCCTTTTAAAAAAAACAAGGAAAAAAAACAACCAAACAACAACCAAACAAACAACAACCAATAAACAAACAATAAACAACCAATAAACAAACAATAAACAGCAAATAAACAACCAATAAACAAACAATAAACAAACAATAAACAACAAATAAACAAACAATAAACAACCAATAAACAAACAATAAACAAACAATAAACAAACATTAAACAAAACCACAACAACAACATGAATCGTGGAGGCATGGGTGGAGAGAAATTCCTTAGGGGTTGGGGGGGGGCTATTGTGTCCGTCCCCCCTACCCCCCCTCCCCCGCCAATGACGTTCCTAGTGACCTAACGCCTCATTTTACCCAGGACACGCTTCGATCTACCAAACCAGTTCTCCGTCTCCCTCTTCCCTTCCGCTTGTTCACATTTTATTTATATTCATTCATGCAACACTCCATCTGCCCTACCCTAGTGTCCCAATGACCTTGCCAGTTGGGTTCCTGACATCGCCGTAACCGGTCAAGGCAAAAGTGAATAATATTGTCTGCACTGCCCGGGCCATGTCCACGTATCTGCGTTCATTCAGGTGCTATCTCTCTCTATAAATAAAGCCAACTTGCCTAACGACTTAGCAGCCCGTTTCGTGCTGATCGACTGAGGGAGTTGGCATCTGTTGAATATTCCTTTGGTCTCAGTTTGCTCAATCGTACAGTTGACTGGCGCCTTTTTGTGTCTGGTATAATCAAATAATCAAACAGCTCATTAGTGATTTAAACCTAGTGATGGGACAGGACGAACATGTATGTATCTATTCCGATACTTTTCCTAATACACCCATAGCCTTCCATTCTGATACTATTCCTAATACACATCAAACCTTCAATTCCGATACAATTCCCAATAAGCTCTAATATTTCATCCCGATACATTTCTCAAGAAACTCTTAGCCTTGCATTTTGATACAATTCTTATTACATTTCTAACCTTCCAATCCGATACAATCCTAATAACTTCTTATATTCCATTCCGATAAAAATCTTAATACTTCTTTAACCTCCGATTCCAATACAATTCCTTATACACCTCTACACTTCCAATCTGATACTATTCCAAACACATATCTAACCTTCCATTCCGATACAATGCCTAATATTTCTCTAACCGTTCATCCCAAAACAATTTCATTTCTAAAATACATCTAATCTTCCATTCCAATACAGTTCCTTATACACATCTAATATTCCAATCCGATACAACTGGTGATTGCGATACGTAAAGTTAAAAGACTGTCCAGAAATTTAAGGTGGAAATTCGAATATTTAATTTTTTTAACACACTAATAGGTAACTTAAATATACATTGAACAAATAATACCTAAGTGTAAGTAAGATCTGTAAATATTAGTGTTATTGATAGCTAAAATTAAAAGGTTTGTATCATTAGTACCAGAACATTTTAAAGTATCGGTTTAGGAATCGGAAATTAGGTTTTCCAGAAAAGGTCTCATATTTTCGATTCCCTCTTCCAATTACTATTTAAGAACTTCATTTTATTTCCATTACTAGTTTCGGTCGGTTATTTTGCATGACAAAATCTAACGAAATTAGACTTAACTAGATTTGGTACCTGTGTAATTGGAGTTTCTAGAGTTAAGACTTTGCCTTCTGGCTGATTTCATATCCTTGTCATCACTTTCCAGTTCCTCCCCAGAAGGAGTCGGTGTGTCCTGTTCTAGACCAGGGGATTCTGTAACTTTCGCAATCCTCCATGAAGGTGAGCACTGATGTTCATACACCTGTTTTTAAATCAGACGTTTACTAATGCATTTATATACTTTCATTAATTAAAACTATTATAACAGTAGAGAAGCAATTATAAAACTAACTGTGGCAAAAAGGATTTGCTGGATTCTGCCTAAGCTTAATTGGCTGGAACTCAATAGCTAACATTGTCGTATCTCCAACATGGCTCTTAAAATCACCCTTTTTATAAAGAAAACCCAAATTATTCTACATTTAATTACGTATAATTATTCTTTAGCTAAAGCCAATATAGCACAGAGGCCGGATAAGTGCAAGCCGGAGAGTCACGATTTTACGTTCATTGGAGATAAATATTGTTTACAACACTAGTAAATCTATGTGAACCCAAGTTTGAATTACCCCTACTGCATTTTGAATTACTGCCGCTACACTCTGGATACTTTGGAGTAATGCTACCACACTTTGACTTGGAATGACTGCTATCACAATTTGACTTAAAATGACTGCTATCACGATTTAAACTACTGAAGTCACATTTTGAGTACTGAAAAGTATTTGTAAACAATACATCTATTTTTTTAGCGGTATAATGTTGGAAGAATGTTCTTTGGACTAAGAAATATATGAAAAATATACAGAGAGCTTTGATTTTGTTTTATTTCAGGAACTTTATACAGACAAACCCTTGTAACTTAAAATGGTTTGAAAAGGAAATTGTATCCCGTGATCCAAAATATCCAATGTCCCTAACGTAAAAAGACATATTCGTATTTAAAGTTAGGAGAACATACATGCACTTCAATGCAAAGTTCAGACATGACAGATTTATCGAGCTGTGCCGTTAATCGAATTATGCATTACCGAGTTAGAGACCTCGACTGCAGACTACATAAATTGAAGCTTGTAGCCTATACAGAAAATTTACACATAAAATTATAGTTAGTAATAAACGAAAATATTTTTTTAACAGACGAAGTAATGATTAATATTATTCGCATTTTTTGTTTTAAATAAATGGTTAATGTTTTTTAGTTGAACCATTATTTTCTAAATTAAAAATAAAGTTTGAATGTTTCAGTTTTCAATTGTTTCAGAAGCATAGTTTATATAGAGGAATAAAAATAACTTGGTAAAAAAATACAACAGATTCTCACGTTGAGCTATTTTTACAGTAATTATTGCTGGTTCGAACAGAACATTACTTGAACACTTTTTGTGCCATAAATTGTGATTGGACAAACATAACATGTACGAGGGAGGAAGGAAGGGAAGGAAGTAGTTTCTTGTTCAATAAAATCAGTGTTTTTCTATTGTTTATTGTTTTTTTTTTCAAATCTGTCATAGTTATTAAAAAATCATATAAATATGTAATTCATGCATTTGTGTGATTTACAGGGTTTTTGAAGCATTTAAATAATTTACAAGTAATGAAAGGAAAACAAAAATTAAGAAGAACATACTATTCTTTAAATAATGTTGCGCGAATGAAAACTATCGTTAATGAGGTAATGTGTACATCTTGGTATTTCAGTTCCAGGAAAATCTATTTACATTTTGGCATATTTGTTTTGGTACAGTTAATGAAATAATGCCACGATTATCTACCAATGGTGTCGAGCCACTTCAAATAATCTCACAAAGGATATGAGGCAAGATGGGATGTTCTAAATTTGTCTGAGGGAAATGACGGTGCACATACAACTAGGCATTCCCCGGGAGGGTAGCTCAAAGTGCAACTTTTACCTGAAATAAAACCTGAAACTGATTTCTCCAGTCCTCCACCTCTGTCATCTGCTGTGAATGAATGCTACCGCTTGAGTCTGTCCAGTTGCTGCGGTATGTGATTTCCTGGTGTGTCATGGGGTCACAGCTGCCTGGGTCGTAGGGTTTACGCACCAAACGGAAGACGTACTCGGGTTTATTGCGGAAGTCATCCCGTGGGGCACTGAAGATCAGATCCTCGTCTCTTTTAAAACCTTTAGAGCCCTGGCTGCTCCATATGTTTCTGAAAGACAAAATAATGTATAACTTAAAGTGAAAATAAAATTTAAAGTAGAGTTCAACATTACCATATAGGAGTCAGTACCATATAGGAGTCAGTATCATACAGGAGTCAGTACCATTTAGGAGTCACTACCATATAGGATTCAGTATCATATAGGATTCAGTATCATATATGTTAGTACCATTTAGGAATCAGTACCATTTAGGAGGAATCAGTACCATATAGGAGTCAGTACCATATAGGAGTTAGTATCATATAGGAGTCAGTACCATTTAGGAGTCAGTACCATATAGGAGTTAGTATCATATAGGAGTCAGTACCATTTAGGAGTCATTACCATATAGGAGTTAGTATCATATAGGAGTCAGTACCGGTACCATTCTTAGGTTTTTAGGGCCCTCAGCATCTTTCTTTGCCCTGATGTCCTCGTATAAACACAAGATAATCATAATACACGTCTTCGTATAAACACATTATACATGTCATCGTAAAAGCCTATTATACATGTCATCGTTAAAACACATTAAACATGTCTCCGTACAAACGCATTATACATGTCTCCGTACAAACACAATATACATGTCTTCGTATAAACAAATTATACATGTCTCCGTATAAACACATTATGCATGTCTCCGTACAAACACATTACACACGTCTTCGTATGAATGTTTTATGATTATCTTTTCTGCACAAATGCGTGAATTTGAGTGCTATATCGAAGTACATGTTAGTGTTGTTATAGTCCCAGGTCATAATTTAGTTTCAGTTTTTATTTCGTTTTTTCTGTAATAATGTCAGTTTTCGTCTAGTTTTAGTCTTGCTGCTAATTTTAGTTTTAGTTTTAGTTCTCGTTGACGAAAAGTCAACATTTTCGTCAACGAAGGTTTTAGTTTTAGTTTTCGTCAACGAAAACAACACTAGTACATGTACATGAATTATACATTATGAGGGTCCTTGTTTGGTACGCTTTATTGCTCATTTTTATTTTACATCATCAGATATGACACTCATGTGTACCGGTAAGAGGTTCCTGGGTGCCGTAGACAGTCAATCATTCTCCTACGGCCATTCTTACAGGTTTAATAAAATGATTAAAATAATCACAAGAAATAAGGAAAAAAACAAACAATTTAAGCAATAAACACGTTTTGTGCATGTAAAAGCAATTAGTAAATAAAAAGTTTACTTTAGTTTGATAAATTACTTTTTAACAAGGTAAATTAGGTAAGCTATTAAATTTTTTTTAAATGAATATTTGCTGTGCAATTGTATTTTTTAATGCTTTGTAAAAATGCTAAAAAACAAACAATTTAACGAGCGAATGTTACCGTGTGGAAGTGTGAGCAGTTAGTGGTGATTTACTGCCAGATTTTATCACGTCTTCCAAAGCGTAGGCGTGTCTAGTCGTTACAGCCGCGGTTTTGGGCCTCGAGGGTCGCTCTCCGTTGGTCAAGGACGGCTCCCTGGACGTATCGGCGCTCGAACTGCCGCAATTCATTACAGCGTCTGCGAAGCGCACGTCCTTGATAACGTTTCCGCCTTGTTTGGCGGCCAGGCCTTCCTGAATGATTCGCGTGCAGGGTACGCCGCCGGACAGGAGCGCCTCGTCCAAAGCCGTTCTGCCTCGGTGGTTGCGCTTACTCATGCTGATCCGATACCTTTTTAAGCTCTGAACCAACAGTTCGGTAATGGCTACGTTGCCAGACGTGGCGGCGTAATGAAGCGGAGAGTTGCCCAAGTGGTCAGTCTGATTCAGATCAAAGTCCACGGCTTTCAGCAGGATGCGCACCAATTTAACACGCTCGTAGATGCAGGCGTAGTGCAAGACGTTCCTCTTGAAGCAGTCCTTGACCGACATGTTGGCACCGCCCTCTATCAGCGTCATGGCGATGCTCACACCCCAAACGGGGGGCTCCATAAACGGGCACAGCAAGAGAGGGGTTCGGTCGTTATCATCACGCGCCTCGAGGTCGATACCGGTGGAAATGAGAGCCCTGACCTGGTGAAAGTATCCGAATTTGATGATGTCACAAAGTGAACACGCCGGCCCTCGGAGGTTGTGGGCTGTCCGAGGTCGCATCTTGCTGTGTGATGTTTAACAATAGAATCAATGATGCCGTCATACACAGCTACGTCCTGGAAATTGAGTTTTTTGCTTGAAAGTTGTGCATGTTGAATTAATTCCAGGAATGTTATAGTTTACTGTAGAAAAAGCAGAGAGTATATATTTGTAATCAATCAAGCAATTAAAAAAAAACTACAAGTGTCTTTCTAAAAATATTTATCTGCGGTCAATCAATAAATCAATCAGCCATTTTTTTTTCGCCTTATCTCGTATCTGTATTAATTAGCTTACCAAGACGCCGAACTTATATCGTTCTGTCACCTCTTATAGGTGTGTCTTAGGGTGCGTTCCTGTAGGCGTGTATGACCAGTGTATGTGTCAGTGTATTGAATGAAAGTCACAGAAATATAAAATATACACAAGCTTTCTAAGCTTTAAAATCTTTTATTTACTGGTGAAAAAAAGAAAGAAAACTCTATCATCTTATCATTTAAAAAAAAATGTTTATATTTTCTGTCAGAATAGATATAGATAAGTCAGACATTAACAAAAGGAAGCCATGTAAATGAGATAAGTCAGACATTAACAAAAGGAAGCCATGCAAATGGTGGAGAACTACCACAGTAACAGAATGTATTGATTTACTTGAATGTCATTAACGGTCTAGTTAATAATGTACTGGGATCTCATTCACAGACATTGTTTTCTGTCTTTTCCGTGTCTGAAAACCTTATATATATATATGTATGTATGTATATATATATATATATATATATATATATATATATATATATATGTTACCGGCAAAGGGTGAAATCCGGCATTCTATAGAATGCCTAGCAATGTATAGAATGCCTGAATTTTTCAGGCAAATTATGAAATAAATTGCTATTTCATACATTGCCTAGGCATTCTATAGAATGCCGAGTTCCCGTTCGGCAAAGTATGTAGCTATTGGTTGGTGAAACACTATGATGTCATGATGGTGGAAAAAGAAGGTGTGAGTGCCATTCAGTTTTACGTCGCGAACTCCGAGTTATTTGACGTACTTCATAATGCCCATTTGGTTATTGGTCATGGAGGACAGGACAGAATGTTAAAAGAACTATCACCCAAATTCAAGAACATTACACGCCATGATATTGAACTGTATGTTAACCTTTGTGAACCTTGCCAGAAAAAACAAAAAGGCGTCAAAAAAGGCATTGTAGTCAAGCCAATGGTTTTTTTTCAGAATTCATTTCCCGTTGTCAGGTCGATCTCATCGACTTTCAATCCCATCCTGATGGGGAATACAAGTTTATAATGGTGTATCAAGATCATCTCACCAAGTTCGTGGTTTTCAGGGCCCTGAAGACAAAGAGGGCAGAAGAAGTAGCCTACCAGCTCGTAGACATATTTACGTTGCTTGGTGCTCCAACAATTCTACAGTCCGATAACGGCAGAGAATTTGCAAGCAGTGTGGTAAGCAGCTTAACGGAGTACTGCCCCACCTTGAAGATCGTTCATGGTAAGCCGCACCACTCACAAAGCCAGGGGAGCGTCGAAAGAGCTAACCAGGACATCGAAAATATGTTGTGTGCTTGAATGCAAGATGGAAAAACTGGCCGTTGGAGTGAGGGGTTACGGTTCGTGCAACTCATGAAGAACAGAGCTTTTCATTCTGGGGTTAAAAGATCACCATACGAAGCACTCTTTGGCTGCAAAGCTTAAATAGGCCTCATAACGTCGTCCCTACCTGACGATGTTTTACAAGATATGGAAACAGAGAAAGACCTCGAAAAAAGAATACAGAACATACAAACAACACAAGAGCAGATAGACAGAGATGAAGCAAGAGACAGCCCTTTCTGCAGAAGACATGCATGAGGATGCAAACCATGATGGAAAAGTATGCACAATTTAAAAATTTTATACTTTGCCAAAACGACACTAGTCATTCTATACAATGCCTAGGCATTGTATAGAATGCCTAGGAAAAGTATGCACAATTTAAAAATTTTATACTTTGCCTAAAACGACCAGGCATTCTATACATTGCCTAGGCATTCTATAGAATGCCGGCATTTCACACTTTGCCGGTAACATATATAATTACTTTAGTCCAGTTCAGAACCATTATTTCCAGTAAATGCAATTTAAGTACCAAAGACAACGGATTTCCATGAATGTTTGAATACGTTTGAAAGCACTATTTTCGCGACATATAGCTAGTTACTCGATACTAGCAATGCCAGCAAACATTGCACGAAATTCCGCGACAACTCAATATTTAAGGAGAAACACTAATCAGAAAAGAATTTAACATTTTAGCATAGAAAAAAATAGATCTTTCTAAAAATCATAGGCTACTAAATTTTAGTTTTCTTTACATACCCAAACTCGTTTTTTATATGCTTTAAATTAGCTTCACTTTCTGTGTGAGATGGCTGGATTGTGATAGGGCTGGATTGTGAGAAGGCTGGATTGTGAAAAGGCTGGATTGTGAGAAGGCTGGATTGTGAAGGGCTGGATTGTAAGAGGGCTGAATTGTGAATGACTGGATTGTGAAGGACTGGATTGTGAGAGGGCTGGATTGTGAGAGGGCTGGATTGTGAAGGGCTGGATTGTGAGAGGGCTGGATTGTGAGAGGGCTGGATTGTGAGAGGGCTGGATTGTGAGAAGGCTGGATTGTGAGAAGGCTGGATTGTGAGAAGGCTGGATTGTGAAGGGCTGGATTGTAAGAGGGCTGAATTGTGAATGACTGGATTGTGAAGGACTGGATTGTGAGAGGGCTGGATTGTGAGAGGGCTGGATTGTGAGAAGGCTGAATTGTGAGAGGGCTGGATTGTGAGAGGGCTGGATTGTGAGAAGGCTGGATTGTGAGAGGGCTGGATTGTGATAGGGCTGGATTGTGAGAAGGTTGGATTGTGAGAGGGCTGGATTGTGTGAGGGCTGGATTGTGAGAGGGCTGGATTGTTAGAGGCTGGATTGTTAGAGGCTGGATTGTGAGAGGGCTGGATTGTGAGAAAGCTGGATTGTGAGAAAGCTGGATTGTGAGAAGGCTGGTTTGTGAGAGGGCTGGATTGTGAGAAGGCTTAAATTCGGCACACATGTAGTCTCTACATGACTCTAGCGTCTAGACAATGTTAAATAATTTCGAGTCCATGACTTAACATCTTGTAGAGTTACGAAACCAATTATTTTTTTTCAAGTAATGTTTATAATGAGAAAAAAAATCGCCCCTGAGAGTATCATATTAAATGAAAAAGAAGTGTAGAACCTGTGCAGAAATGTCCAAAAATGTGAAGCTTTCAAAAAAAAATTATTTTATAGACTTTACCCATTAGTTTAATAAAAAGTTTAAATTTCTAATAAATAATCCATATAGCCTATTTAGATGGGCTTCCATGTTAACATGATTTTATTTAATGACTCTCACTCTCTCTCTCTCTCTCTCTCTCTCTCTATATATATATATATATATATATATATATATATATATATATTCAAAAATATATAATTTTGTTCATACCCGTTCAGTTCTCATTTTACCGAAAAAAATTTCATTTAGATCATTAACCCCAATGTGCCACACAATAGTGTCCAGTAGTGTAGCAGTTACAGAAACGTCTTAGTCAATTTACATGATCGATAACATAATCTATAACAACATATTGCACATACTTTCCTCCTTGTTATCATACCCTTACCTTTTAATACTTTTTAAAAAATAAATGAATCAATTCATTAACATAACTGACCGTAAACAATTGCTCTTTTATAGTTTTAAAGTCAAACTATAGCCACAGGATTGATTTTTTTCGGGGGGGGGGGGGCAGTAATCCATCAATTAAGTTCCCTGGAGAATTAGACGGTTATATAACCTCGTGCGCTTGGGCACATAATAGGCGATATAATGCTCAAGGGCAAACAATGGTCTCTGAAGCCAAACGATCGCCATGAGCCCCAACATTGGGTAGAAAGCGCTGTTGAAGGAGATGCAATGAATACATGCATTGGTAACATAAGCACAAGGTAAGCATATGAACAGATGGAGACTGTCTGAGAAGACAAACATCGAAACTATTCATGAAATCAATCATTCATACTATATTTAATTATATGTCGTCTAAATGTCACAGGTATTACCTCTCTTTCACTTTCCCTCTCTTTTGTTATTCTATCTATCTATCTATCTATCTATCTATCTATCTATCTATCTATCTATCTATCTATCTATCTATCTATCTATCTATCTATCTATCTATCTATCTATCTATCTATCTATCTATCTATCTATCTATCTATCTATCTATCTATCTATCTATCTATCTATCTATCCATCCATCCATCTATCTATCTATCTATCTATCTATCTATCTATCTATCTATCTATCTATCTATCTATTATCTATCTATCTATCTATCTATCTATCTATCTATCTATCTGTCTGTCTGTCTGTCTGTCTGTCTCATACATGTTCAGGAATATGAAAAAGTAATGATACTTGTGTTACACAACTGCAAACTCAGTAAGGTCAAAGGAGATGAGATACCGTGCGCACATTTTATCTGGACATATTTAGGTTGAACCAGGGCCGTGCGTACATTTTATCTGGACATATTTAGGTTGAACCAGGGCCGTGCGTACATTTTATCTGGACATATTTAGGTTGAACCAGGGCCGTGCGTACATTTTATCGTGACATATTTAGGTTGAACCAGGGCCGTGCGTACATTTTATCGGGACATATTTAGGTTGAACCAGGGCCGTGCGCACTTTTTATCGGGACATATTTAGGTTGAACCAGGGCCGTGCGTACATTTTATCGGGACATATTTCGTTTGAACCAGGGCCGTGCGTACATTTTATCGGGACATATTTAGGTTGAACCAGGGCCGTGCGCCCATTTTATCGGGACATATTTAGGTTGAACCAGGGCCGTGCGTACATTTTATCGGGACATATTTAGGTTGAACCAGGGCCGTGCGCACATTTTATCGGGACATATTTAGGTTGAGCCAGGGCCGTGCGTACATTTTATCGGGACATATTTAGGTTGAACCAGGGCCGTGCGCACATTTTATCGGGACATATTTAGGTTGAACCAGGGCCGTGCGTACATTTTATCTGGACATATTTAGGTTGAACCAGGGCCGTGCGTACATTTTATCGGGGCCATAGGCAAAGGTAAACATGGGATCTACGCAAAAAAAACAAACAACAAAAACAAAAACAACTATGCCACGTCCGCAGTCATAAATATTGGGCCCTAATAATAGGGGCCAGGCATTCTACAGCAGGGGCCAGGCAATAACGGGGGGGGGGCAGGTAATACATTTTACTAAGTAGAACAAATAAGCAGGAGGGCCAGACAAAACGCAGGGGCCCGGCGCCCTGGCCCCCCCGCACGCTACGGGCCTGTTACCGACCCACCATACAATATTAGAATCTTTTTAGCCCGATGCCGCTGAAAATTTCTCTAGTGGTCATTCCTCGTGGAGGGGCGTAAAAATTTGTCGATAGGTGCTCCCCACCCTCTCTTTCGGCAAGAGTCCCCAAAGCATCTACCTAGTTTGTCTATCCATGAGAACAACATAATACAAATGAACGAACCAATCAAACAGCGTACAGAGTTTCACTTTGAAGAAAACACAACGTGAACTTCACCCTTTTAATTTAATTTGGCTTGTGCATAGCAGAGATCTCTTTGAAAATCCTGAAAGACATTTCTTATACCCCATTTGGCCTCTCCAACTGACTGACAATAAGTTGATTGTATCGATCGGAGAAGAAAAGTTTCAGATGGGCGTAACAGGACAAAGACAGGCTTGAGGGTGGAGGAGGAGGGGGAGGGAGGGAGCTGAGGGGGGAGAGGGGTGGAGAAGCAGCATAACACAGGAGAAATCGATAATTCAATAAAAAAAATATAAGTTAAGAAATAGAGTGCCCATCAAGTACATCGTAAAACAACGGCGATAGGAAGTGATGTTACTTCCCCTTTATTCACGGACACAAAACTCTTTAAAAGTTTCTTGATAAAGTTGAATATGCAATGTTTTTTAAAATTTTTTTTTTTTTTTTTTTAAATTTCCCAAGATGAACATTTACATTTTAAAACAGGTTATTTAACAAAACTTTCTTTGCTCAACGTTTCTTCACTCTCCTTGAACTTTTGTTTTTCTTACGACACAAATTATGCAGAACATTTTTTTTTTAAATTAGCCCTTTGAAAAAAATTGGGGGATTTTTTTTTTTTAAACTGAATGTTTTTAATGAATCTTAATAATTTAAAGTGCAGCAAGCTTTTACATTTTTTTTTCAATTGTTAATAAAAAAAAAAGGGTGACATCGTCCAAAATGCATCCACTTTTTGGTCTCGTTCGGCTTCATATTGACGAAATGAACAACAAAACAATGTTATTTGATATTGCAATAATATCGATGGTTAAAGTTCTGACAATTTTCTTTTTAATTAAAACACCATTCAAATATTTAAACCTAGAGTAGTGGTAGCACATGTCTCAATACTGTTGCTGGTTTTGTTTTAGTTATTTTTACCCTTGACCGATATTATCGCTGGGAAGGAGGGGGGGGGGGAGAACGAACGGACACATCAACACATCTGTAGTGATCTTATAGACTTGGTAGCACCCATCTCCTCTCCAAGTCAGCGGCGAATATTTTTCGGCTATACCATGGATAGAACACTGTACCCTTTGCATGTTAGTCGAGTTCACGATCGACTTAGCTTCTCAATCGCCAAATATTAATGTCATATTTTATTTATTTAGATGTCCCTGAAAGGACGAGATGTTTACCTCTTAGCTTAGAACACATAAACCACTATTGGGGACGGTTTTAGCAGTGCCCTCTTCTAATATACCCACCATAGCCAATACTGATACGGCCATGAATGCACCGCGAGTGATAAATGTATGTGATTAGAACACGCCGACAGTCGAACCCGTGAATCACAGAATACGGGTCGTTCTGCATCACGAAGATCCGGGTCGCTATCAAAGCGCCATGCGTATACCCCCCACCACACATTTTAAAATCAAACCACACATTTTAAAATCAAACCACACATTTTAAAATCAAACCACACATTTTAAAATCAAATCGCACATTTTAAAATCAAACCACACATTTTAAAATCAAACCACACATTATAAAATCAAACCACACATTTTAAAATCAAACCACACATTATAAAATCAAACCACACATTTTAAAATCAAACCACACATTTTAAAATCAAACCACACATTTTAAAATCAAACCACACATTTTAAAATCAAACCACACATTTTAAAATCAAACCACACATTTTAAAATCAAACCACACATTTTAAAATCAAACCACATTTAAAATCAAACCACACATTTTAAAATCAAACCACATTTTAAAATCAAACCACACATTTTAAAATCAAACCACACATTTTAAAATCAAACCACACATTTTAAAATCAAACCACACATTTTAATATCAAATCACACATTTTAAAATCAAACCACACATTTTAAAATCAAACCACACATTTTAAAATCAAACCACACATTTTAAAATCAAACCACACATTTTAAAATCAAACCACACATTTTAAAATCAAACCACACATTTTAAAATCAAACCACATATTTTAAATTCAAACCACACATTTTAAAATTAAACCACACATTTTAAAATCAAACAACACATTTTAAAATCAAACCACACATTTTAAAATCAAATCACACATTTTAAAATTAAATCGATCTTTTTTTTCTAAAAGTTTCAGAAACTATAGTTTGCCACATTATAACTTAAACGACCAAATTACCGATTGTAACAGGATCTGATTTTTAATGCCACATATTGAGCACATTTTTTAGACCAGCTTAGCCAGTTTCTCTAGAACGTTATAGCACTTATCATGCTTGAGAAAGTCAAAAAAAGGAAGATATGATCTGGAACACTTCCTTGAATATTCCAAGCAACATTACCATTAATAACTCTGGTTAGACCATTATTTTACCGCCGCACTAAGTCTGTAGTAGACTATTGAAAACAAATCTAAGTCTTTGTGTAAACTGCGTCGGCAGAATTATTACATTAGAAGTAAGAGTTATCTAGACTAATTGAGGCCGATGTTGTATCTCTTCACAATCACTAAGAAATAATTTATTGTTTTATCAATATATCCTGAACTGTACATTCATGTCCGTCGATAGATGGGTGCAACCGGTACACATGTTTGGGGCACTTGCTCTTAGCGCCCAGTAAGAACTCTTAAAATGCAGAGCTATAGGTAGGTGGGTTTGTGACATCAGAGGGGGGCTTAGTTTGTGAATTGTTGATTGGAGGCCTATCGTAAGGGGCGGCAGTTCTGGTAAATTCTAAATGAACTGAACTATGTTTAGATAAATTAGACGTTTTAGGTTAGGCTTCAATGTTTTAGCAACAAATCTATGACTATACATTCAAAATGAACTGAATTATGTTTAGATAAATTAGACGTTTTAGGTAAGGCTTCAATGTTTTAGCAACAAATCTTTGACTGTACATTCTAAATGAACTGAACTATGTTTAGATAAATTAGACGTTTTAGGTTAGGCTTCAATGTTTTAGCAACAAATCTTTGACTGTACATTCTAAATTAACAGCAGCCTAATAACTCGTTATGTTTTTTTTATTTTAAAGTCAAACCACTATTCAAATATATGATTCATTTATACTATAACACATTATGAGCATTATTAGCAGCGCTGTGGGCCCCCAGCCAACCATTGTGTTCGGCCCCCAGCCAACCATTGTGTTGGGCCCCCCGAACGACGACCTCTCAACAGACTAAAATATATCTATTGGGCTATGATATTAGTATGGGCCCGGTGCAAGAAGCTATTGGAAATAAATCAAACCTAACTTTGACGGACATGTTGCATAGAAATATTACTTACCAACACTGCAATGGAACGGTTAAACCATTTTTTACATCTTTGTGGAAACGTTGTAATGAAATGAAAAATTCCCAAGGTTCTCACAAAGGTTCGAACCCGGGACCCATCGAGCGCTCTACACCACACGACCACCCATCCCATGATAACGCTGTCATTAATGGCAATTTTTGATTAATTACTTTTTATGTTTTTATGTTTATGTCTTTTACCACTTTTAATATAATACAGTAAACACTGGATACTTTGTTACACCAACTGTATACCATGGAGTAATAAGGAGGGGGGGGGCTATCCTACCTGGGGAACACTTTATGTGCCGACATTCAGGGAGTGGTGTCTGTCATACTTTAATACTTCTTGGCACATAAGAAATGAGGCGGTTTTTACAGAGTCTGGTCCTGTAGCCCTTAAGGCTTGTCGAGCCACTGCTGTATGGTATTACCAATGTTTTATACATGTTCAGGAATATGAAAAAGTAATGATACTTGTGTTACACAACTAAAATAAATAAGTTCAATTACGTACCTATTTAGCCCCAGATATAAACAACTTGACAAAGAAAATATAATCAGAACATTTAATTCCAGATAAATACACAGCTAACATATAGCAGAGCTACGTTTTAAAAAAAATGTAAATGCACATGAAACATTTGTCCCAATTATAAAAACGAACCTTTCCAATTTTGTTTTAAGTTACCCTAACTAATGCTTTTACCTTCTTACCTGTCTGTCAACTACAAGACCTGCTATTGATAAAAAAATATTTGAAAGCTTATAGAAGAAATAGTACGGAATAAAAAGAGGTGATTTCAATCGGCTTAGAATCAAAGGAGATCGATGAATGGAAGAAAGATTTGTCTAAAGACGGCATTGCGTCTTTAAGCGTACCTGGCCATTGAGAAGTGATTTCAATGATTTTGTTTGCCAGGTTGGGCGAAGCTAATAAACAGATAAGGCTTTTTGCTAGGTCAGAGCCTTGCGGCTACATTGACAATCTATAGACTTGGTACTGTTTAGTTGACACACGATTCTTATATGACAGTCCACCAGCATTATGATTTTTTTTCTTTATCTAATTCACCGTTCCACAATGTGATATATTGACTAACGTTGACATATGAATTCTTATATAGTATTGGGGGGTATAAATCTTTCAGATTAATGTAGAGGGTTGGACAAAATTATTTAGAAACAAGGAAGTAGGCAGACGAGTTTGAATCTCTGTATAATTCATCGAACATTCAGAAGGATAATATGAAAATCAATTAATGATAGATAATAACCAATCGATTACTTAATTAATGTTAGTCCGTCCGTCATCCAGTCCATTCGATTGGTTTGTGATCAAGTGGGCTGCATGGTTGTGACCAGGCCTATCGTGGTGTGGGTTATTAATTCAAATCCAACAGAGGCCAATAGCATATGCCTACCACGACTTTCGTGAATGGTGCGTTTGTGTAACAGGGCAAAACAAAACTGTCTCAAAGTTGGTTATAGGGGTTTAGTGCCAGATTACGAGATATAACATATTATTCTCTCATTTACACCTGATTAAATTCATAGTTTAACCAGGGCCTGCCCTAGGATGGGCAGTGTCCTGTAGCACCCAATAATGCAATGTGCTGTGATTATGACTTACTTATAAAGCAGAGGTTAATAAGATTAATAAAGGCGAAAAGATAACCCCCAGAGCTGTTCTAATGATAATGATCTTGGCCGTCCAGGCCCTTAAAGCCTAAATGATATAATTTTTTACTAGAAGGAAGCCCTTTGACAACGGGGGCCCTGGGGGTAGTTTAGTTTTTCTTATCCTTAAGGACGACACTTCTCTCCCATCCGTCGTTTGCAATGTACGCTGTTGGTCCAATCAGCCCAAGATTAGCATTGAATAAAATTATCCGCACTCTACTTAATCGAGTGTTATTATCAGTAAACAAAAACAAACTAGAACACATAACACTATGGAGACATAACTTTGTGTGTGTTGTTTTAGTCTTATTGATTCATTTGTTAAAGTTTTGAATGACATGCAGCCACAAGAAATAATTCACACAGTACTCAATCAATCGGAAAAAAATGAAATCCGAGCACTAGAAAGATCCAGTTCCCGTACAATCGTCCATCGATTGGTGTACAACACCACAAACTACAGGTTTAGTGACCCACAGCAGCGTTTAACTCCCCCGGACTTTTTTTCATTCTATTTTTTTTTTTACACATGTAAAAAAAAAGTATTGTTTGTAGAAGCGGAATAATAAGTAATAACATACAGTGGAGTTGCGGATATGTAATTATGGCTACAGATAGGGAAATAAAGAATTAAACATAGGGCTATTATTTGTGTAAAGACCTGTA